>VDFB02017576.1:41694-128348 GCA_007258455.2 Sequoia sempervirens
GAGAATATTCTCGTCATTCCTATTTAATTGTATTGGGAAATGTTGTTAAGCAAGCTGAAGGAATAGATTTGCTTTACATAGCAAACTGGTGAATGCTTAATTGACACTATTTGTTAAGCTATTTCTTGCTAAGCTTAGCTTAGCTGAGAATATTCTCGTCATTCCTATTTAATTGTATTGGGAAATGTTGTTAAGCAAGCTGAAGGAATAGATTTGCTTTACATATCAGCAAAGAAATTCTGTGTTACAAAAGCAGAAATCTCTTACAAGCTTCACACAAGAATCAAAAACAGAATTGTCAATATAATGCATATGTCCCATGTAATGCATCCGTGCATGATTGTACATATCTTGTTTATGTACCTGTTATAGGCTAATTACTCAATAAACCAGTTAAAACTTAAGCAATTTTCTTGATTTATATTTTCTTTTAAATTGAATAAAAATGTTCTTAATCATGATATATCATTGGACATATCAAAGCTAAGAGAAGATGTGCAATCAAAACTTAAAAGAACAGATAAAGGTTTATCACCTTTAGTGTCCTGCCGCAAAATGGACATCAGTGCTTTCTGTACAGCATCCCTCTCCAGGTTTTCCTCTTTGTACAGTAAGAAAAGAAAGAAAAAATCAGGAAAACAATTGCAAGAAATTATATTTCTCTAAATTTTAAAATTAAAGCTTGTACCTGCTAAAAGGAGCTGACCAAGAACATCAACAATCTTGGGTACATGCTCTGGAGTGTCTTTGCAAAGAAGAGGAAGTCCACGAATTGCCTGCACTCTAATCTGCATCCGAAACAACTCCAAACAATGTTTAGGACTGTATGAATCAAATTACAGCACAATAATTAACAATTAGTTTATACAATTCAGTCAAACTTATAAACTATCATGTTTAAGTTAAAGGGCTTTCCAGCAATCATGGGCTAGCTAGACCTGTTATTTCAGATGAACAACGTGCTCGCTCTGGTAGTCAAGAGGACCTAAGTTTTTCTTTCAGTTGTAGCCTGGCACTTGCCAATTGATTCCCTTGTATTTTCGTCATCCTATAACTAAAGCAACATCTTGAAATCTTTGGTTTTCCAGACAGTCTGCATAGATCTGTGGTATTTGAAGCAGTTTGTAGCTCTTGAAGATGAGATGTAAAACCAAAAGTGAGTTCTTGTACCATGAATCTTCATGGTTTTTTAATTGGTTTATATACTCAGGTTCATCATAAACTCTCTGATTAGTTACAACTTCACATATTCTAGACTTTGATTATGTAATCAGACATGCTTTCTCTTCTTGATTGATTATAAAAATACAGTTCCAAGCAATTTTATTACCCCAATACCTTACCAAGCCATGGATACAAAGAGAAGAAGACAAATCACATTGATTAGATACCTATTCTTGAGATTACTCATGAGTAATCAAACTAATCACAAACTTAGATCAAGATAGTGGCAACTAGAAAGCAAAAAAACAGGATCATAACTCACAACCCTTGGGTCATTATCCTATTGAATGCCATGGGCAGATGCCAAATCTTGAGAAAGAGCATACAGATGCAGCACTAGCTGATGAAGGCGGTGTCCCAAATATCTAAAAGACCTAACAGATTCATCCAACTGCTTTGATCCAATTGCAGCAGAAGATTTGGAAGGTAAATAGGCAGTCATTATAAGCCCAGTTTTATAATGATCACAAGCACCACAAAAGATTATCTGAAAGAAAAGTGTACAGTGCTGTGGCTTGACATGCATGGAAAGTCACTGGTTCACAATTCAAGAGTCATTTCCAGATGCCATTATAAAAAATGTTATTGAAAATAACTGCAGACAAGACAAACAGTCATTTGTATGTTGGAAAACCAAACATATCATACTAATTGATGAATCGAATTCGGAATGTTAATAAATTTAGTTGGTAGAGGAAACATATAAATATAGAATCAGCAGAGAAAAAGCATCAATATATTGCAGTTGTTTATATTGTTTTGTTTTGAAATCAGAGAAATATAGATGCAGGATTCGAAAGGAAAGGAAATTACAACCATAGACTCACACTGACATACAAATATATAAAATAGGAAACAAGAATATCATACAGAGAAGGACAAGAAAGACCTAGATAAAAACTTGGTCTGAGTAGTCTATGTTAAAAGATCCAGTTCCCAAGCAAATGCAGACAACTTATAGTTGTAACTTGTAGGGTTGCACAAAAATCAAAACTTGATGAGGATTGGACCAATATGCTGCATTTGATTATGTATTTCTTGACCCTCTATCAACAGATTTAAATGCTTTTAAACAATTTTAATTCATATTTATAGACATACTAAATGTGAAGCATTCAAATTTCATATCCACTTTAAACCCAACTTCTACTTATGGCAGCTAGTTAAAAAACAAATCCTAGAAAAATGAATCAATAATCAACTTCTATCTGCATCATATAATTTCAGTGGTAGTTTTATTGCAAAAAAAGACCACCATCTGATTCCAGGAGTCCCTAAATGTCAAACCTCGGCCATGAAGTTGGTCATGATGTACATGTACAGCCCTAAAGCACTTCCAAGTAAAAGGAGGCTGAGAAAGCAACTCGGAAAATTGACAAATCTTTTAATCATTCCCCTTATGTTGAGCAGTATATCCACATGAATACATATGCTCCAATCAAAGCCATTTTGTCCTCCTGAAACTGTAACCAAGTATCACTCTCTACTATGAGGTGCTCATAAAAATATGGATCACAAGCTAGAACCCGAGATTTTAGAAAACAGTCACAGGGAAGGGGGGCTTCCAATTTGTCCTTGATCTTTTGATCTACTTTGAAGTGAGCCAATACTGAAAAAATGTATCCTTGCTTTCTGATCCTTCGATCCAAAATTCAAGAATACACAAATTAAAGTCCATGACTAGAGTCTCTTCTCTAGCAACTCAGAATACAGCAACAACACAACACCCTGTAAGAAGAGCAGATAAATGAAGCCCCAATGTTTGTGGGGACTCCAAGCAGTTAATATATAAATTGCAGTCAAAACGTATATATATGCTTTCAGAAACAAGCTTGTGAGTCTCTCTGTTGGTCCCCCAATGCGACCTGACCTGTATTGAAATCACCACCTCTTTATTCTCCACCTTTCATACTTTTCCAACATTTAGGACAGCTGATCTGAGACTTCCCTTCAGAACTTAATGGGAGGAACAAGCTTGAAGCATAAGATAAAAACTGGAAAATCAATATCTTGCTATAGCTTGAGTAGTCAAGTTTCACATTTCATATGGATCAGAGTAAATTTAGAATAGTAGTTCCAGATCAAGGTTTGCCTTCAAATGTAGTACTAGTTGATTGCCAAAACTTTGACACGGGATTCCAAGAGCCAGAGCAATATATACCATGACCAAAATCATCTTCACTTAGGTTAAATTTGACAAGCATTTCTTACTTCAAGTAGGGGAAGATTGACTCACCCCCAACTCATCTTCTTCGCATAAATCAAAAAGAGCACTTATGGCATCAGCATTAAGACTCGGAAAATGCTTGAAGAAGCGTGGAATAAATTGTGCCGCCAACTGCTTTGCTCTGCTACTTCCTTTAGCTGCTGCTATTACTCCAATGTAATCAGTCTCATTCTGCCATAACACACCAACAAATAGCAATTAGTACAACCAATACCCACAAGATAAAGTTTTAAAAATCAGAAGAATGTAATTTTAAAAACAATCAGTTTTGGCCAATAAAAAAAACAAAAGAAACTAAGAAAATCTCAAGCAATTGAGGTAAATAGACAGATGTAATGCCATTCCTTGCAAAACTATAAAAATCATACTAGAATATATCTACAACTCAAACAAAACAAATTACAAGAGCTTCCAATGTCAAAGTATTTGGTAACTATGAGGAAAATAGACAAATGTAATCCCATTACTTGCAAAACTATAGAAACCATGCTAGAATATATCTACAGTTCAAACAAAACAAATTACAAGAATTTTCAATCTTATCAAAGTGCCCATACCCAACATAATACAACAGCTAACACAATAAAATGAGAAACATGTGAAGGCACGCTTTGATGGCACCCAAAGGATGAAAACTCCACCCAGTTAATTTCATGCTAAAATAAGGAAGAAATAAAATATATATAAATCATTGTATCATCACTCTTCTCTTACCACTATAAATACACATATAAACCATGCACAAAAAGCCCACCAATCAATAAGAAAGAAACTCCACTGCAATCACTTCCATTGCAGCATGACTTGAATAAAACTAAATTGAAATTCAGCTAAGGCTTCAAAAGAAAATTGTACAACATGAATACGGAAAGGATTACAAAATTAAAATTTACAACAGAATACCAGCTTAGAAGAAAAAAGAAACTTAAAATATAATTTTATAATCAGGTCACCAATGCCATGCATCAACCAAAAGAGAAAACAGAAACAGCAGTGAAAACTACTATTTTTAACTCCAAGATACATCCACATAGATAAGGTCACTAGGATATTTGTGATTTACTCTGCATTGCTCATTCAAATGCAACAACTCTACCTTGTTGTGGTTTAATGAAATTTTGCTCATATTGATACTGCAAAGTAAATAGAAACAGAAAGGAAAAAAAAACAATTGTACAAAATATATAAACAAGATCATTCACGTATAAAACTTAAAATATAGGGGAAGCACAAGCAAGGTAGAACTTATTATTGATTTAATCTAAAATACATATAACCAGTCTTCCATTATTTCAATCTAAGTCACAAGGTTTGTGTTCTGCAAGGATACAATGTTGCTAATCATCAAATATCAGGAAAAAAATCATGCATAGGTTCAACGAACATAAATTTGCATTTTTATTATTTATTCATTTCTAGGTTACCAAATCGCTTTGCTCAGGGATACGACTCCAAGTACGAATCATATTGGGTACGGAATCCACTACAAAATCCCTATGGAAACGCACAGGATTCAATTTTTAGCATGTGGGTACGATTCTGACTTCGCCATCACGTTTCTAAGAGATTCCAATGATGACATGGTGATTTCGACACATTTTCTGATCGATTCCAGAAGAACTTTGACCTATTTCCTCGAAAAACATGAATTTTAGGGTGAAAATTTCTCAACTAAATCGCAGATTTCATGTGATTTATTTCACATGTTTAATTTTGGCTGTTTTATTTGGGTTGTGTGTTTGTATGTCACCCACGAGCAAGATAAAACCCCCAACAATCCACGACCGGCCAACTCATAGGCACAAAAATACGTGCGCTAACCAGGGCAGGAAATGCACGATGACTAGGGCAGTAAAGCACACGACCAAGGCACGAAACAGGAGAGGTAAGGTTTTTCATTTTTATCATTTTTCCTTTTTTTAGATTTTTTTAAAAAACGAAAAAACCTAATATTTTTATTTTTATTTTTTTAGGTTAAATTTAAATTTTTTAATGTTCTATGTAAGTAAATTTACAATTTTACATATTTCATAATATATATAATTTTAACATATTTCATAATATATATAATTTTAACATATTTCATAATATATACAATTTTACTTATAGTCTTATATAATTAAATTATTAATAATATATATAATTTTTAAAATATAATATTAATATATTATAATTATATAATTTAAAAAATTATAATTTACTATTTCGATTTAAAATTTAAAATTCTAGATAATAAGTTTATTATTTAATTTATTTATTTAATCAAACTTCTCTTAACAAATTTTAAATTTGAAATTGCTACTAGTGTTCAAAAAAGTGAACTGGTAAAATGTGATGTCTATTAGTCAAGAAAGAGTACATTATATAGTAGTTACAAAGTACTGTAGCAGCACTATAGTCATTTAAGAAATGACCTACCTCAACTACCTACTAACTATAGATATAATTGACCATTAAACAATATAAGAATATAATATTCTAACACCCTCCCTTAATAGTCAATCATCTAACTAGCCTATAGAAAACAATTTGCAAGTCTTTTGGTCACAAATTCTTCAAAACACTTTGCTACTGCTGAGACCCTCCCTGGATCTGCAGAATGTTAATGACCAAGAGAACCAAAAACCGTCCAAAAAAAAACAAAGAAGGCTGCCCCCTTCTTTAGAATGCTCTACAACAAGAGACAAGAGCCTACCACTAACTCTGCCACTAAGATGAGTCTGCCACTAACCCTCCCAGAATCTGCAAAACTGTTGACCAAAAGTCATCACAAAACATCCAACCTGATGTTGGGTAACAGAGCCGTCCCTCCCTGAAACCATAGACACACCAAGAACAACTACCACGATTTTGAGGATAAATCGGCAAACCATCGATACTTTTACAAATGAGCACAACGTCCCAAAACAGACTGCAAGAACACAGATGTGCAAATATTCGCTCCAACAACTCGAGGTGCGACCAAAAAACTAACTGTAGCAAACCACGATTTTTGAGGAAAAAATCGCCAAACCCAAGATTACAAATCATTGTTTTTTGGGAAAAACTGTAAAAAACAAATAACAAAGAGCCCTCCCGAACAACAAAAACCTTGACTAGGATATTCAGGAAAAACTCTTAATTTTTGAGGAGAAAATTATAAACCCTCCTTGAATTTTAAAACCCAAAAGACAGATTTTTTTTTTCCTTTTACAGGACCAAAAAAAAAATTTTAAAAACCCAAAGCATCAATTGTCGGCCTAGAAATAGAGCGTTCTGGAAAACCCTAGCTGCCAAAAAACAGAAGAAATCTACACAAAAGAGGCCCGGAAACCAAAAAATCGGAGACCAACCCAATTGAGATCTCGAAAAACCCACCAAGAATCTATAAATAAAAAATTTTCAGCTTCAAAATCATTGGGTTTTTCAAAACCCTAGCTGCCAGGCATGTTTTTTAAAAAAATCCACCCAAAATCTGCTCAGGAAGCCTAACAAAGGCACGATTTTTTTCTGTGAAGAAAATACTTAAAGAAAAAAAATCAAAATGTCACAGTCATGCCCAGCAAGATGAATAAACTCTGGATTTTTCATTTCAAAAAAAAAAAAAAGCGTCCAACAACAAGATAAATCGCATTTATTAGATAGGTCGTACACAGCCAAAAGAAACACAAAAAATCGTGTGCCTAGGTACAGTGAAAAACGCGGCCTAAAGTTTGCAGAGAGATCGTGCCAGATACTAGACAAAATGTGTCCAGAATACACAAAAAAACACATTTCAAACCAAAAAAAAAAAACTGCACGACCAAACTGAGGAACAAATCACAGGTCGTGGTTTGCACAAAAACACCTCCTTCAGACCATGAACGTGCGCCTAGAGAGCTTCAGAAAAATGTGTGAAAGAAGACGTATTATCACAAAAAGGTGTGCCCAGAAAAACGAAGAACGCGGGCAGAGAAGGGCAATCTCATAAATGCATCAAAAAATGACGTGAAAACCCTTGGGAATGCAGAAAGAATACCCACGAACTTCTAATTCTTCTGCAAAAAAAATTGCCCATGAATCATGTTGATGATTTCCTCACGTGAAAAAACACTTGGACTTTTATTTCAAAAATTACAGAAAAACTTTGCCCTCTCAAAATCCTAGGCCCTCCCATGAGGGAGTCAGACCCAAACCAACTCTGATACCATGTCCAGAAAGTGAACTGATAAAATGTGATGTCTATTACTCAAGAAAGAGTACATTATATAGTAGTTACAAAGTACTGTAGCAACAATGTAGTCATTTAAGAAATGACCTACTTCAACTACCTACTAACTATTGTAGATATAACTAACCATTAAACAATATAAGAATATAATATTCTAACAACTAGCAAGTTTGTTGCCTGTAGAGATTGTTTCTACTTTCTAAATAGTAAATATCATTGGCAACTAGTTTTAGGTTCCATCAATAATACTAATCCCTCATTCAATATTGACCCGGCTTCACCACTAAGGAGGCATGTAGAAATAGTAGAGCAAGTTCCAAGTGGGGGGACGTGTTTGGATATGCCTAGGGTGTGATAAGAAATACACTAGTTCCTACAATCGAGTGAAAGCGCATTTGTGTGTAATTCCTGGGAAGGGAATTAAAGCATGTCCAGGGAAAAATAAAATACCTATACCACCTTCCAATATAGCAGAATATATTAAGGAGCAAGAGGAAGCAAATGCAAGGGTTCAAAATAGAATGGGGAATCCATTGAGTACAACAGGGGGCTCACAAAAGCCACCTACTTCTCCATCTCGCACACATATTGTTGGGCCTAATATTGTAGTAGAAAGCCATCCTTTTTTGAAAAGAAATGAAGTTGAAAATGTCAATGAGGCTAATGTTTCGAAGAGAGCAAAGGGACCATTGGAGAGGGCATTTAATAATGATGCAAGAGAGATTGTTGACCAAGCCCTTGGAAGATGCCTCTATGCAAATGGTTTGTCTTTCAATGTTGTTCAATCACTTTATTGGCAAAACATGATAAGAAAAGTAAATGAAGCTCCAAAGGGGTACACAAGCCCAGGTTATGAGAAGGTGTGTAACACTATATTGTCAAGGGAGGTCAAACAAATAGAAGATGCATTATCTCCCATCAAGGCCTCATGAAAAGAAACAAGTGTGTATTATTTCCGATGGATGGAAGGATGCAAGAAATAGACCATTAATTAATGTGATTGCAATGTGCCCTAAAGGGGCAATGTTTCTAAAAGTTGTGGATTGTGAGGGGCAAGTAAAGGATGCACAATTTATTGTTGATATCCTTATACAGTGTATTAATGAAGTGGAACCTCAAAATGTTGTCCAAGTTATAACAAACAATGCAACGAATTGTAGAGTTGTTGGTATGTTAGTTGAGTCAGAGTTGTTGGTATGTTAGTTGAGTCACAATTATCACATATATTTTGGACACCTTGTGTTGTGCATTCCCTCAACCTCATGCTACAGAAGTTGGGTACAAAAATAGATTGGATCAAACAAGTCTATGCTGAAGTCGAAGGGATCCAAATGTTCATAACAAATCACCACATGTCACAAGCTATTTTTAGATCAGTCTTGTGACTAGAGCTATTGAAGGTAACTCAAACTTCAAACATTGCACTTTTTTAATGTTATCGTCAAAATCGAAGATGGGATTCGTGAGATACTAAACAACAAAACATGGAGGAAAATTGATCAGGCATTCACGAGATGGGATAATGAGATTGGCAAGAAATGGGTGGGCCTTAAGATTCCACATCTGGTCATAGGAAGAATGGGAAGCAGAGTTAAAAGAAAAGAGATCAAATGGATTCCCCCCCCCCAAAGTGGGAGATTGAAATTGAATTTGATGGGGCTGCTAGGGGCAACCTAAGCAAGGTTGCAGTGAGAGATGAACATGGGAAGTTAGTATGGGCAATCTCAAAATATATTGGGGTTGCTACAAATAATGAAGCGGAAATAGAAGCTTTGACTAAGGGTCTCAGGTAATGTCGTTTTAGGGGTGTTTGTCACCTAGACATAGAAGTGGTGTGCATAAATGCACTTATGAAAAAAGGAACTCCGAATTGGAAACTTCGGGCATGGGTTGAGAGGATTTTGTTTGATCTTCAAAGTGTGGGGGACTTTTCAATTAAGCATGTCTATGGGGAAGGGAATATGTCAGCAAAAGCAAGAGCGGATGGTGAGTCACTCAAAAAAGTGGACTCTAATCCCAAAGCATGACATGGCTTGGAGATAATTCTAGGGGACGAGTCTTCACAGGCTACATAAGGGTAGGCATGATACCATTTGTTGGGCAATTCCTACAAAGACGCAGGTCTGAAAATACATGGAAGGTTTTGGGTGTGTATGAGTATTGGCAAGGATAAGGTGAAGACGGCAAAAGGATCCACTTTGGATTCTATAAGGCGCAATGAAGATAGATCTCAAGCACGAACAATATGCTTTGTGATTGTTTCAGCAGGTTGTCAACAAATGACGTAATGGGAGTCTATAAAGGAGGATGGAGCGAGGATAAGGTTATCAAAATGGCAAAGAACATTATCTTTGGTGTTAAATGTTGATGCACCACTAAGACATGCGAGCCATAGATCCAGAGACTCTTCAAGGCGACAAAGGAAGGAATGATAAAGGCTATCACGCAGATTGTGGGCATAGATCAATGGGAGGTTGAGCATGTGCATGATGGTAATGTATATGAAATTCTTCTAACAAATGTGGTGCAGGTGATGAGCGCCAAGACATGGGGAGAGGTCGTCACTAACAACTTGGTCTCGCAGGCAAATATGGAGGTAGTGCTTGCATGGGTTCCCTCCATAAACAAACTTCCTACATTTGGGTTGCTTGCGAGCATATTTAATGTTGCAACGGTAAAGAAGAACCAAGTTTCTACTCAAGCGCTTACTCTATTCAAGGAGGGCCTGGTGAGGAACAATCTTCGAACCTTCAACTACTTCACTAGCAGAAAATGGGGATCCATTTTCTCCCACTCAGATTGACAGAATTGCAACCATGATGTATATAATGAAACTTGAAGCCAATTGATTAGACTGGACACTGATCTTATGTAACTTTTATGGTTTTTAATAGAAAGGGAGTTGTCCCCAAGTTACATAAGATCAGCATCCAATCCAATCAATTAAAATATTACTAAAAAATCATGTAAATGGCTAACTCTCAAGGAAGGTTACTTAAAATTGAATTTTGATGGAGCATCAAAAGGTAATCTACACATAGCTAACACAAATTTCCTTATGAACAATCATATAGGAAACTTTGTGAAAGGGAGCTCTCTATTTATTGGCTCAAAAACAAACAATGAGGCTAATGCCATAGCTCTTATGGAAGGAGTTAAATTGGCTAAGACAATAGGATGTGTGCAACTCGAACTAGAACAAGACTCGCAAATCATTATAAATGGTTGCATTGACAAAGATCTACTAGATTGGTGTCTCCATAACATAAATGAAGAAGTCAGATAGGAAGAAGCTTTAAGACACTTGGTCTCAATCTAAGTCGCAAGGTTCGAATTCGAGTTCAAGCTTGGCAACATTGAAATTCGGATAAAGTTCAGCAAGGAAAAAATTCAAAAAAAAAAAACAACATTAAATTCGCCTTTTTTAAAAAATATAAGTAATATATCCACAAAATTGTCAAAATAGTTTAACATTGATAAATAGACTTAGTTAACTTGAACCTTTAGTGTATTTTGACTTTATCAATTTGACAAATTCCCCCAAGGTATTTCTAAATATCATCATCCTTACACATGATTCATCCATCAAAGATCACAAAAAATTAGCTTGTAGAAGTCCATATTCTCAAGACAATCTTATAGCTTTCAAATCAACTCTATGCACTAGATCATTTTCGTGGAGCTTGCATTCAGCCTTCAAGGGATGATATATGACCTCTATATATTTTCAAAAACTATACAAATCCTAAATCATTCTATAGACTACAAAAAAAATTTACCCTAAATAATTATATCTTACACAACATCAACATATATTCTTTATTCTAATTCCTAAAACTATAAACCTTATCTACTTACATTTAATACTCGAAATATTCATTTATTACATTTATCAAATCCCACTCTTAATTAACTCTAAATTAGTTTATATATTTATTATATGCATTAATTTAATTAACCCAAATTTTTTTAAAAGGGATTTATTCCCTTATACTATTTTACACCATCTTATAGATGTCCCAAATTAACAGTGCTTTCTTGTGGTTCACTATTCAAAAATCAATATAGTTATCGGAAACTTAAAAACATTTCACAAAGCATTGGCTCCTCGCGAGGTCAAGGATTCGTTATGCCCCGACCTGCGACTAAAGGCAATACATTAGAAGCGGGTTTCCGCAAATGACTAAAGTGATGAAGTTTGTACTTGATGTGAATGGGTCCCTATCATAGTGAAGTATTCAATGACAAGAGGGTGGGAACGAGATCGACATTACTTCATTTCTTGCTACAAAAAAAAGCAGCAAATTTCAAATAAAAATTTCAGATTCAATAAAATTCAAACTCCATGCTTGAAGTTCGCCAAACCTTGTGACTTAGGTCTCAATCATTGTTACAAAGACAATAATGTAGTTGCAAACATCCTTGCTAATGTAGGATAGATCAATACACTTTTTCTTTTAAAATTATGGGGATAGCAATAGATGGATATATCCCATTCTTTAAAATATTGAGAAGGCCCATAGTGGACCTTTACCAACTTGCAATTTTTGTTCACAAAAGTTATGAACCAAAGTGTTAAGTTTCATTTTTAAGCATATTTTTCCTCAACTAATCTCAAATGGGTGTCATACTTTTCTGCATGGCTCATTGATGACTTCACATAACCCTTTATGTCTTGCATTTGAGATTTTTCTTTCAAGTTGGTGTTGCCCATTTTTCTCTATGATACTACAAGGTGTTTCAAGGTGCAATTGTAACATCCCATTGCAAGCCATCAAAAAATCAAACCATTTGTATTTTTGAATTGTACTAAGTTGTACCAACTAAGCTTTGATCAATATTATCTGTGATAAACAATTATGGTTTATTAATTGCAACAATTTCCTTTGGAAAGTCATTCTAAGCTTCTCACAAAATTGAAATTCTAGTTTCCTCAAAGATGAAGGTAGCATCAAGCTCAAGAGATTCATAGCCAAGTTCATATATGTTTTCATTTTATTTCTACCATTGGGTCATGGTTGCGAACAAGCTGTCAAATTTCGTCCAGTTCAAGTGTTACACATTAGCTTTAGGGGTAGATAGTATCATACCATGCGACGCAAGAAGATAGGCACATATACCACTTACTAAATGCCCACAACAATGGATGGTCAAGGTGAAAGCATTCACAATTTGAGAGACTCCCTTGAACCTTCATCGCTTGAATTCTTAAAATCCTTCTTATTGCATTGGCAAGAAGAATGTCAATTACAAAGCAACATCACATCTGAAATTAAACTTCTCTTAATACATAGATTGCCTCCACACCATGTCACCTACTTTCAAGTTAATTTCTTCATGGAACTATTTGGAAAGATCCATCTGTACATAGAAGTAAGCAAAAGTTGTACAAGCTTTATTTACAATTTTGGTAGCCAAACAAACAAATTTGCCCAAGGCATTTGCAATGGAAATCAACCCAATAGTCCATCAATGTTGTAACAGCGAGTAAGGCAACCTGACCCAAATAAGGGCAAAGGGGAAAGCGTCACAAGAAGGATCAAAAGTCAGAGGTTTTGTCCTAATGTTCAAAACATTATCTCTCCATGACCACAAGCCAATCTTCAAAATAAGCATGCCATGGGAGAAGTGGCATAGCATGCAGAATCTCTCTACCATGCCATAAAGATTTATCAATCTCCTTAATAGCATTATCTCCTTTCACTTTTTGAAGTAGTAGACATGTAAATTTCCACAATCTTGCCAAAGCTGGCATAAAGAAGATAGAGATCATTAATCTCAATGAGGAACAGAATGTTGCACAAAATCAGTGAGAAGCATTCTGTTTTGTTTTTCAATAGAGAGAACTGCTGAAAATTGAGAGGCATTGGAAATATATTAAATAATAAAATTCTACAATAATGGATTTATTAGTATATTATATAAACATATATAATTTATAAATATATTTATTTATTAAATTAATTAACATTTAATAAATTGATTAAATAAATATAGATTAATGGATTATTTTTTATTTTTAAATATTCATCATACATCTTGAGGATGATCATCATTTTATTTTTTTTAAATAACATTCACTCAAAAAAAAATTCTTGCCCATTTTTGGACCAAGCTATTCTCTTGCAAGTCTATTGTTGTCCGTCTGATTGGGCAGTGCTAGTTGATCTGATGCACTGGGAATGAAAAGGAATAAATAGGGAAAGGGTTCCATTATTTCACTGGTTGGCATGCCAGACCAGCCCACAACACAACTGAAGCCATTTGTATCCCTGTTGAACAGGAGAAAGGAGGGGCAATGCTTTCCTCAACCTTTTGAACACCCTTTGAATGCTCTTTCTCCCCTTTGCCCATGACTCAAAAATTTCCAAACATTTATGAACCAAAAATTTACAGAGATGAACTCCAGTCTAAAAAATGATTTTTCAGTTATTGATTTTCAGCTTTTTGAGGACCTGCGTCCTGTGGGTTCACCCAGGGCACCAGGCAGGCAATCCAGGTAGGGGAATGCCCACGACAGACCCCGAGGAATCCATCCATGGACCTAGACCCGGACACATTTGGACAGCGTACACAGGTTGGGCAGGGACATACATGGTGGCATAGCTCATAAAGCTCTAACACCCTAAGCTACCAAAAATGGATAGTATTGAGTGTTCAGTGTCCTATCAAAGCTAAATCCTATGGCCTACACTTTCCCTTCATCTTTTTTCCCTCACAATACTCTTCCACCACCAGATTAAAGTTTATTAACAATATTGCATCTCCCTTGTCCAAAGATGATATTAAAAAGTTTTCCTGAAGCGTTCTACATTAAATCTTAACCATAAAATTAAAGATAAAACCAACAGCTCTCATCCATCAAAGTTCTAAAACCAAGCTTGCCAATTTGAAAAAGATTTTCCAACCGCTGATAAGAGATTTATTGAATGGCTCAGAACATTTCGAATGAAAAGCTCATCTTGTAAAGAGTGTAAGTTCCATGAAGATAACTAAAATTAGTTATAAAACCAACTCAAGCTGCTTTATGAAAAACTTTAGACATTAGGAAAGGCTCTCTCTATATATTTGTGTGTGATAAAAAAGATTTTATTTTGGAATACTTTATCTTTGGAGCTATTTAAAAAACTATTTTCTTTTTTAAAAGCTTTTGCTTTAAAATTTTAAATAAAACCAAGGGCATTCAGCACACCAGCATCATGCATAAGCTGCAAAGATAGCCACCCACACAATGAATCATCTATAAAATCTGTGCATCAAAGCAGCTCAAAAACTTACAAAGCCCCTTTGAATCCTTTAGTCTGTGCAAAGGCATCAACAGATCTGAATGCTTCAACCTATTTGAATCATTACCCCCTCCAACTTCAAATCGCTCACGGAAAACATAATGACAAATACATCACAGCAAATGGGAAAGAGCAAGAAAGAACAGAGAATTGCCTTCAGCATTTTCTAACAATTTTTTGAGATATTAATTGAAATCTTTCACATACTGAACAAATCCATAGCATTGTTGAATATTTTTTTCTGGTGAACTTCAACGAGATTAGTGACATATTTTAACTTTAAGTATAAAGTGAGCTTATAACTAACCAGAAATATCAAATATGTAACAATAACCATCTCTAAGTTCTACAATCAACCTTGTATCCAGGATATATAAGTCATGACTAATTACAAAACAATTTCTCTCCATTGTCGATGGCCAACACAGACCTATATAACTTATAGCCATCTTTTCCCATAAAATGTTTAACATACAAAACAGAAACTTTATTCGTCTTTTGACTTTTTCTCTTTATACATACATACTTTGCCATTGTTTTGCATACAACTTAAGGCTGGAAATACAATTTTGTTATCAAGTAACAAAGTCTCCTCATATAGGTTTTAAGTCAGATACAAATATTCAAAAGTCCATGATTTGCCTGTTATACATGTTTCTATTACAGCCCAAATGTAATTGCCCCCCTCAAAATCTTACAATCACTATCAGTCTTATATCCAGGTGCAAGTACTTGCAAGGTATATGCAGATTCAGAATACATGGTTACTCAGGAATGCCATATTACTTACATTCAAAGTAAATATCGAGTAATTACTTTTTATTGTTAAGGTATTGTAATTTTGTGAGACTTTTTTACTACACGGAGCAATGTTTTACTTAAGTCCACATATTGAGGCCCGTTTTCCATCACCAGCCATTATCTTAAATTTTAATAACCTTACACTCATGTATGTAGCTAACAATTATAATTAGCATTTGTCAATTAGGGGAAGACTAGAAAATATACTGCACGAGCTGAAAAATCCCACAAAACTACTACATCCAAAGAATGCAACACCAAGTTATTTTTATCAGTTTGCGACCACAAAAGAGTACAGAAAATCATTACCATAGCCAACGACAGCCATGGAATATAGGTATGGGCAGGGGCAAGCGACGTCACAAATAAGGTACATGAATATATGATGAAGGTTGCAGCTATATGGCTCTTGCATCTTGTCACCAGGAAATGCAACTGAAGGTACGGCGATTAGTGCTCGCCCCTAAATCCTACTCTCCTAGTAACTATAAGCATAGCACGTAATTTTTACACAAAATCCCCCGAAGGAAAAATTAAATTTACAACGCAATGCCAGTGTTGAAGTATTAACTCTAGGAAGCAACTACATAGATGCTACAGGGTTACTAGAGTCATTAGGGTTTTAAGGGTTTCAGAGTCAAATTAATCCTCGACATATTAAAAAGAAAAAGTATGTAAACCTTGCCTTAGTGGTCAATGTACAGGCCAGGCATAATTTTAACGCTTAAAGCTCCAGTGATCTTTGCATTTGACTTTTCAGCGCAACAAAAAGAAATAGGAAATCAAGTAATATTTCATTAAATATAAAAAGATTAATCAAAGAAAAAAAATTTAAAAACCTGAGATTTATCTTTGGCTTCCTGGAGGCGGTCTCCGTACTCATACAGCTTCTGCACGTCATCGTGTATTTCTTCGGGCAACGCCATTTTTATTTGAAAACCCTAATCGCCTCCGGAAATCCTTGAAAAAATTCTGATGCAGATGCCTTTAACTCCAGACTTCAGAAATAAGCGCTTCAAAGGAAAAATAAATAAACATTAACCCCAGGTTGGGATTCTCCGATCGAATCCCGCCGTGGAACAAAAAAAATCAAATGGAGATTTCAAAAACAGAAAAGCTCATCGATAGTTCAAAACCCTCAGATATTATTTATTCTCTGTGTCGCAAACAGCACCGAGAACACACAAAACTTGGAGCAAATAAATTCGTCTGTCTCTTGTTAGCGAAGTTTCCGCTTTTAAAAAAAACAAAAGTAAATGCTTCTTGATGAGATGCGATTGGGTATGTTCCTTCAACCGTTTTAAGTTTGTCAAACATTTTAGAACAACAGTGGATAGGCTATAGAAACTTCTAAGGGAAAAGGATATAAGATTCAAAATTGAATTTGATTAATAGATTTAGATTTTATTTTTATTTTTTATTTGATTAATACATTTAGTTTGTTTTTATTTTAATATTTATATTTTTTTAAGTTAATATATTAAATAAAGTTGGAAGGAGTTAAATTTTTAAAGGTGGAGAATTTTTAAGGTATGGAAGAAATTCAAGCAAATTTCACTAGTAAAAAAAAATCTAGTTATTTTGTGTTTGTTGGTCTTGTTGGTCATGTTTAAGATTTACTTTAATTTTAAAGTAGTGTTAGGGGAGAAGGGCCTCTAATGGAGCAGGGTCTAATAGTGGGGATAGAAGTAGTCTTCAGTGAGCCCTATAGTGGAGCATTTTAATATCCAGTTGCAAAACACGTTTTATCCATAAAGTACGCAAAGTGACAAATCGTGTGATGCCACATCAACGCACCAATAAAACATGACTTAGTGCACCACTATCGGTCTCACTTCTTTCTTGGACCTTTTTTGATACCTCAACAAAAAGCATGTTGATATGGCATCATATTTGATGATGTGGCTCTAAAACAAAATATAGAAGCACGTGAGTTGCCAAATAAATTGTTGTACAGAATTGGGAGTGATTTGAAATTTCCATGTAGGATTTTGAGAAACACAAAGTTAGGGTGCTCCACTATAGGCCCCTCTCCCCTAGTGGGTTTATGAGAAGTTTGTCTTCTAAAAATCCTTATTATTTGGCATTTCTATTTAAATTAGTGGTGTTTTGCTTATTGATTAATATTAGAGTCATTAACCTTGTATTTCTCTATGATCATCCAATCCTTCTAACACATTTGAGGATCTATATGAGTTTGTAAGGAGGAAGAAAGATGCACAAAAATACTTATACATTTTCCCATCAAGGAAACTTTGTTGAACTCGAGATCATCCAAATATGTGGAAACAAAGCAACAAACACAAAACTCAAAACCTAGTTCTTTGATGATGAAAAAGAAGTATTTGTCAAATGAATACTGATGTTAATCGATAAATGATATAGGAGATCAAATGTAGAGCTTAAATTTAATGGTCATATAGCATATTTAGATATTTTGACTTTAAAACATAATTTAAATTTAAAATAATTATATCATATGACAATAGAGAGACTATCAATATTTATATGTATATACACATATAGCATATTTAGATATTTTTATTTTAAAATATAATTTAAATTCTAAAAAATATTATATCATACGAAAGTAGAGAGGTCGTCAATATATATGTGATGTGTATGTATACATATATGTATAGAAAATGCACATATATATATATATACATTATATATGTATATATATAATGTATATAATGTATATATATACATATATATATATACAATGCATATATACATATATATATACAATGCATATACAATGTATATACATATATATATATACAATACAATGTATATATATATATACATTGTATTGTATATATATATACATTATATTGTATATATATATATATATATGTATATATATATACATGTATATATATATATACATATATACATTGCATATATGTGTATACATACATATATATGCATGTAATGTATATGTTTGCACGTATATACATATATATGCGTATGTTTATGTATATGTGTATTAGAAATGTATATGTATATACACATTACATGTGTACTTTTATGCATATACATATATACTTATGTCTATATGTATATACCTATATTTATACACATACGTAATGTATATGTTTGCACGTATAAACATATATATGCATATGTTTATGTGTATGTGTATTTGTATGTGCATTAGAAATGTATATGTATATACACATTATATATGTACTTGTATGCATATACATATATATCAACACTCTGTCTATTTTTAAAGTGATGTGTATATACATGTATATACATATATACCTATGTATATATGAGCATATATACATATATATACATAAACATGTTTATACATGTCTACATATATACACATGCATATGTATGTATGTATTGTATGTAACATGTATATATGTATATGCATGTCTATGTATACATATACATACATGCATGTACATGTATATACATATACATGTGTAATATGTATATGTATGTGTGTTATCACACATCTATATGTATCTGTATATACATGTATATGCATTAGAATGTATATGTATATGTATATATAGACATGCATATGCATATTACATACAATACATACATATGTCAATGTATATACATATACATATATGCATACAATACATACATGTATGTTTATATGCAAATATATGTACGTGTATATGCAAATATATGTATACAAACATGTATATACATATGTATTTATATGTGTGTATATATAGATATGTATGGGATGTTATAAAATAGATAATGGGAATGTCATATTTTTAATAGAATATTATGTACAAACACAATAGGGATGTCATAATCTCTAATAGACTTAACTTAAGCAATTCTCTAATCATAAGAGTCCATTGCAATCTAATTCTTACAAAATATTTGTAGGGTAACTTTACATAAGTTATCAAATTTATGGAATTTTTTAATTGTCATTTAAGAAGCTTGAAGGATGAAAAATAGATGTGTTTATATCATTGCTAGATGTAACATACTCAACTTTCTAAATAGTAAATACTTTATGAGTTACTATAGAAGTAAATAATTACATGCTAAAAATATGAAAGTAAAAAAAATCTTTCATATCTCATTTTTGAAATATGTACAATAAATAAATGGAAACTATAATCATTTGAAATTGAATTATAAACTTTTCTTTCACATTAACTTGACAAAATTGCATTTCAAATCAACAAGTTTACCATACAAAAAAGTGTTATAAAGTCAAGCCTTCCATATCTAAAAAATTGCATCTGTCTCACAAGTCTCGATGAAGTCATCTATAAGAGGGAGAGCATCACCCTAGTGCTTTACCTCCAATCACTGACCGGCAGTCCCCTGGACACCTTCCAATTGGAAGTTGCCCTACCCTTCACAAAGAGTACAGACAAAGGAACCAACAAATGTATGTCATTTGAGTCCTAATGTTGTGTCCTACGTAACTAATCGACCCTACAACTTTAGACAACTTCTAACTAAGTATGACCCATCTGATTGAATTATGCAATCTAGAACACTATGAACCGACTAATGAAAGCAAAGACTTTTGTATTACTTTGGCTAAAATTTTGAAATATAACAAACACTTCCATGGAAAATGTATTCATGAGTTCACACACCTCTAACTCAACTTAGAAATGACCTTGTTACCTAAGGTTTAACACATGATTGACTTGTTTGACTGTTTATCTAACTTATCATAAAAAATTATGATAAAAAATGTATAACTCTTTATGATCGATAAACAACTAAGGTCATGGAAACATTTTACTGACAATGAACATCTGTATTGTGCGTACTCGCAATATCTCAAACCTTGAATATTGCCATGTGTTCATAAGTTTTTGCTTTCATTTACAAGAGTGAAATACTCTCCTATTCTTATACGCAATACTCTTTAAAATTATTTTATAAGTTATAGTATTTTCAAATGATGACTCTAACTCAAGACACCTTGTCTTTCTTATGAGTTATTGTCAATTGAAAACTTAAATATGATAAAAAAATTATTCACCGATAAGAAAATAACTTATTTTTAAATAATTTTGATTTCTCTATGTTTTCCTCTTAGATCTTTGTACATGAATAAGCACATGTTTATGGTATTTAAAATCTTTGAACAACTCTTAATATAAATATGATTGTATCAATCAACATGTCATAATAAGCTTCAACTTATCACACTAGGGTAACATGTCTCTTCTTTGCTAACATATGTAGTTCTAAATGAAAAATTAAATAAATTTATGCACAAGTCTGTAAAAATCAGACTACACATTCATTATATCAACACATATGTTTCAATATATTTAAATATTCTTGTATCTTTTCAAATCTAAAACTTCAAATTATACTATCAAAATTTTAAACATAAAAATAGAATATAAAAGCATGCTTGAACTATTACTTTACTTCTACACTTTTGAGTTTTAAATGCTTAACTCCTCCAAGTATCCACAGTTGGCTATAGTTGAAAACTTGTTTCTTCTTTATCATTATTCCATAATACTAAACGCAACTAACAAGTAACTATAAATCCAAGACCAAAGTCCTCACGAACTACTTGCAACCAAACATATAACTTCACCCTCTACTCAAAACATACCATTGCTCCTTCCTCTCTCTTCCCACGTTCAAGAGAAAATAAATAATCCCTCATAATAATCAATCAAACTCTACTATAAATCTCACAACCCATACTTCATAATTGCTTCTAAAAATAGAATAACTGAAACTTTATTGGCATGCCTCCCTTATGCCTCATCGTAGGTATTAAAAGCATAATATTTAGGTAGGAATAAAGCCTGCAATAGAAGCTTTAGCCTCACATAGGTATTAAAACAATTTGCTTTCATTTAACTAAAACTTTATTGGCATGCCTCCCTTATGCCTCATCGTAGGTATTAAAAGCATAATATTTAGGTAGGAATAAAGCCTGCAATAGAAGCTTTAGCCTCACATAGGTATTAAAACAATTTGCTTTCATTGAATTATCTTAACATGCATTGAAAAGATATGCTAACAATTACTTGTCAACCACAGCTTCTTTCCAACAAATCATTGAAATTATTGCCAAACAATATCCTATTATATATATATGTGTGTGTGTGTGTGTGTGTGTGTGTGTGTATGTATGTATGTATGTATGTATGTATATGCATGGTATATATACATGCATGTATGTAATGATATATATGTATGTATGTATGTACATATATACATACATACATACATTACATGCATACATATATATATATATGTACATATAATTACATAGCATGTATTATATATATACATATATGTATTGTATATTATATATATATACATGCATACATATATGCATACATATGTGAGCATACATTACATATATGTGGTGGTAGAGATATACATATATATACATACACACATATATATGTATGTATATATGTACATGTATATATATATACATATATATATATATACATATATGTATGTATATATATATACATATATGTATACATATGCATGTATATATATACACATATATGTATAGAGATATATACACATACATGTATGTGTATATATGTATATATATAGTATATATATATATATATATGTATATAGTGTATGCATATGTATATGTATATTATATGTATATAGATAGATATATATATATACATGAAGGGAGCATTTATATATACATGCATATATAGTGGTAGAGAACATACACACATTATTATTAATGTATATACATATGTGCATGTATATATGCATGAGACATATATATATACAAAGATACATATATGTATTATATAACACACACACATTACATAATATCAATATAAGGACACACACACATACATGTATTATTACATACATACATGGCCATATATAAGATAAGCATAGATATTATACACACATTATTATATGGCATGTATATATATGCATGTATATATGCATGTTGCATATTATTATTACATACACATATTATTACATACATACATACACATATATATATACACACACATATATACATACATGCATGCATAGTATTATATACATATATACATACATGGGAATATTACATACAGACATACATATATGTATGTATATACACATATATGTATATATATGTATATACATACATATATATATACATACATATATGCATGTATATGTATGTGTATATATATACATATATACATACATATATATGTATATATGTATGTATATATACATATATATACACACATATATATACGTACATTTATATACATATATATATATATATGTATATACATATATGTATATATGTATATATGTATAATATATACATATATACATACATATATATACATATATACATGTACATATACATATACATATATATATACATGTATATATATGTATATATATACATGCACGTATACATATATGTATATATATAGTATATATATATAGTATACATATATAGTATTTATATATATATAATATATAACATATATATATAATGCAATTAGATAATAATCAAATAAACTTTGTATAAAAATGATAAATCAAAAAGACGAAGTTGATATAACATAATACCCCTTTTTTTATCATGAAAGACTAGGTCAAGGACCCGATAAGATTTAACTTAACTTTACGACTTGACCATACTTATCCAACACACAAAATAAGCTCAATGACAACATTGGGGTTACATACCCGAACTTGACACATAATCCTACTTGAGTGTGTGTGTTGACTCGATTGGCATTAACCTGTTAGTTTACCCATGTCCATACTTTTCTCTCTAGTGATACTCTCCCTCTGGGAGGGTAAGAATTTGATTTTGTATTCAACTTGGAAAACCAATAACATAGTTTGTTTGTTTTTAGTCATGACATCATAATCTTGATTAAATAATAATAGTCATTCAAATTGAAACGCATTGCATTGCATTATAATTTCATTAAAATATCAAATGACATATAATCATCCACTAATGTCAAAAACATGTTTTTAAAGTAAAACTTAAAATTAATTGCAAATCAAAATTTAGGTTGTAACATATCTCCCACATAAGGATCATCATCCTTGATGATTCAGTGTATCATAATAAGTTCATAAAATAAGTTTTATTTTTGTTAGCTATTAAAAAGTAATAAATAGATGAAGGAAATTTTGATAAAATTCATTGTAATCCTCCCAACTAGCATTGTCCTCTACATACTAGTCCCACTGGACCTTGCACTGAGTAACCTCTTTGTTACGCAAGCAGAGCTTGCGTACTTCGAGCACCTTGAGAGGCTTGATCATTACCACTCTAAGATCATGTACTTGTAGTGCATTACGGTCAAGTATATGATTAATACTTGTTATATACTTCTTAAGATATGAAACATGAAACATATTATGCATCCAAGCAAGAGCTAGAGGTAGAACAATTTTGTAGGCAATCGAATTAATCACTTCGAGAACTTCAAAGGGACTCAAAAATCTAGGGGATAGTTTGGATGACTTCCCATACTTTATGGAACTCTTTTGAGGTTTGAACCTTAAAAGAACTTTTTCTCCTACTGAGAATTGTCTTGGTGTATGCTTAGCATAAGCATAACGTTTCTATCTATCATTTGCTTCCACCAATATTTTCTTGGTCAACTTTATTTGCTACTCTATTTTTTATAACATTTTCAGTTCAAGGCTAATCATATCCTCTAGCTTATCCCAACTTATAGGAGTTTGACACTTTCTTTCGTATAATGCTTCAAATGGAGCCATCTTTATTGCAGAATGATAGGAGTTATTGTATGCAAATTTCATAAGCGGTGGATAGTCTTCCACTTGTATTGTTGATTCATGCAATACATCCTCAACAAATCTTCGACAACTTGGTTTACCCTTTTTGTCTAACCATCTATCTTAGGGTGATAGACTGAGCTTATCGAGTTGAGTTCCAAGTGAAGAAAAAAAGGTTTTTCAAAACCTCAATGTCATGTGTGCATCTCTATCTAAGATTATCTTCTCAAGTACTCTGTGTAATCTAAAGACTTTTTGGACAAACTTACGAGCTATTATCAGTGCTCCATCTGTTATATTTCCAGGTATGAAATGAGCTACCTTGGTGAGTTTATCCACCACTACTAAAATAACATTATGTCTATTTCGAGACATAGGAAGACCTTGCAAAAAGTCCATACTAATGACTTGTTATTTCCACTCTGGAATTTCATGAGGAAATAAAAGTCCTGCTAGGTGATGATGTTTAGCCTTTGCCCTCTAGCATTCTAGATATCCTGCTACAAATATTACAGTGTCACTCTTTATTCCTTTCTATAAATAAAGTGGTTTTACATCAACTAGGAGTTTTGTCACTCCCAGGTGTCTTGACTATCATGTGCAATGAACCTCTCTCCATATAAGATTTCTTAACTCCTTTTTGGAATATAGATTCTTCCCCCGAACCTTAAAAGTCTGTTTGGTTCAAAATAGAGCCCATCATACCTCAAATCTTAAGGATTGATCGAGAGAGCTTGCTTAACTTGCTCATAATACTCATCTCCTGTAGACTTTTGGAAAACTTAGTATTCAAAATATGAATGAATAGAGACCATTGATGTGTTAGGAATTGTATGTAGAAAATATCAATTACATGCAAATAAAGATTAAATAGAGGAATGAAAAACACATAAATAATAATAGCAAGAGACAATATTTAACGTGGTTCACCCAAACTTGGGTTACGTCCACCAACAGAGAGTCCAATATTATTATCTAGTAAACCGAACCGATTACAACTAGTAATCCTTGCAACTCAATATCGTTGTAAATGCTACAATACAATGTCAACAGAACCCAAACCCTTAGCCTTTTATCAAGACTTATGTCGGTTACAAAAATAGGATTTTTTTATGTTGGCCAATAGAAAAATAACACTCGACGCCTTTATAAAATTAAAAAAAAATCATGAGAGGTTTCAGAGGCATTGCCCCTCGACCCTACCCTGTATTGCAATGCGCCAGGGGGTACTGCCCCTGGACCCCGCAAGGGGCGCTACCCCTTGACCCCGTTAAATAATTTGGGGGGAACCACGCCGATAAAAGTGGGGAAATTTTAACCTCTAAGTCTGATTAGGCTCCATATACCAACATGAGGAAATGCGTCTCCTTTGACTCAAAGCATCCACAACTTGGTTTTATTTTCCTTTGATATAACTTATCTCAAATTCATAATCAGATATCAATTCTAACCATCTTCTTTATCGAGCATTGAGATGTGGTTGGGAAAATAAGAACTTAAGACTTCGATGATTTGACTTAAGCTCAAAAGGCTTTCTCAACAAACAGTGTTGCCACATTTGCAAAACGTGAACAATTATCACCAATTCAAGATAATGAGGAGCATAATCCTGCTTATATTTCTTTAACTTTCTCAATTCATATGCTATAACTTGCCCTTCTTGCATAAGAACTCCACCTAGTCCTTCCCTTGAAGCATCAGTGATTACTACAAACTGGCCTTCTAGTTTAGGAACTTTCAATATCGAAGTCGTAGTCAACTTCTCTTTTAGTTGATCAAATGCCTCTTGGCATTTTCATGACCAATCCAAATCTTTTCCTTTTCTCTACAAATAAGTGATAGGGTGGGAAATATTGGAAATTTTTGATACAAATTGTCTATAATAGCTTGTTAACCCCATAAAACTGTGTACTTCATGCACATTTTTTCGTGCTAGTCATTCAAGAATGACTTTGATCTTGAAGGGATCTACTACAATTCCTTCGACTGAAATTACATGACCTAAATATTATAATTTTTCTAAAAGAACTTACATTTAGAGAGCTCACCATATAGTTTGTGTTCCCTCAAGCATTGCAGAAAAAATTGTAGGTACTGAAAATGTTCCTCCTCATTCTTAAAATGTATAAGAATGTTGTCTAAAAATACCTGAACAAATCTATCCAGGCAATCTATGAAGACATTGTTCATCAAATTCATGTATGTTGTTGGGGAATTCGTAAGTCCAAAAGGCAAGACTGTGAATTTGTAGTGTCCATACATTGTTCTAAAGGTTGTTTTGTGAATATCTTCATCTTTCAATCTTAACTAATGATATCCAGATTGTAAATCGATCTTTGAGAATACTGTTACTGCATGCATTTGATAGAAAAGATCACCAATATGTGGTAAAGGATATTTATTCTTTATTATTTCCTTATCAAGAATACAATAATCTATGCATAAGCACAATGTACCATCCTTCTTTTTGAAAAAATCGTTGGTGCTCCCCAAGGTGAAACACTAGGTCTAATCAATCCTTTAGACAATAGTACTTGCAACTAAGCCTCTAGTTCCATCAACTCCATAGTGGTCATACGGTATGAATCTTTTGAATTTTTTTGTCAACTAGGAATTATATCAATGGAGATGTCAAAAGCTCTTTCGAGGTAGTCCAAGGAGTTCATCTAAAGAAACATCCTAAAAATCTTGAAGAAATTGATAGTTCTCCATAGTAGGTTCTCTTTGATCCTTTAGATCTTCTTCTTTAATTCCTTGGAGTTTATGAGACTTATAATATATTAGGTCATCTTGAAAGATAAACTCTTTGAGTTCTTCTAACTTCTCCATCTTGACCGTGAAAAGTTGACACCCTTTTTGCTTGGCCCTTTTTAGTTGCACAACAAAGATATGCCTTAACTTAACTTCTATTGGAGTGCCTTGAAGGAAGACCTTATTTCCTAGGTCATCTAGACACTACTATTTTTGCAAAATAGTCTACCTTAGCCCTATGCCTCCACAACTAATTTATTCCTAAGACATCATAGGAACCTAAAGGTGCTACATATAGGTTCACCTCGATTGAAAAAATTGGAAGGTTAATTTTGGCTTCAAATAAGCATTGCTCTACCTGGGCTTTTGTCTAGTTAGCATATTCGATTGACCAAGGTTTTTTCATAAATCTAGATCTTCTAGGAAATTTATTTAACACCCTTGGTGCAATAAAAAAATTCATTACACCAGTATCAATCAAAATTGAAATAGGAACTCCAAATAATGTATCTATTGTATCAATAGGAGTAATCTAACACTTTATTTGCTAATTATCCAAGGCTACATGAATCATTTACTAGAAGGCTATTTGTTGGGTAGGTAGTGGATTTCCTTGTTGTTGAGCTCCTCGACTCTTGTTCCGGCATTGGTTTGCATAGTGATCACCTCCACAGGAGAAACACCCTCCAGGAGGTCCTCCCTTTTCAAAAGGTTTTCTTGAATTATCTCGATTTCTCTTGGAATCGTTGTTTTTTTTCTTCTAATTCTTAGCCTCATTTCAATTATTCTTAAATCCCTTATGATTTATCCTCTTGGCTTCCTGCTTATCATTCCTCTTCTTTAAATATTTAGAAGATTGTGACCAATCATACATCTTACAATTCTTCTCATGATAAGCAAAGATGGACTTTGGTTTTTGCTCTTGCTTAATAGCTTTCTCAAATACTTGATCCATTGTTGTTGGAGCGTGAACATCAATTTTTCCTCCTATCCGGGCATTAAACCCCACGATCAATTTTATAATTCTAAATATTTCATCCTTTTTGTATTGGGGTACATACTTCAATAAACTTGTAAACTTTTCCTAGTACTTAACCACAAACAAGTCTCCTTGTCTTAGATTTTGAAAGTCTATAAGATTTCAATCAAAGAAAAGTTGCAATAACCACCTTTTCCTAAAGATTACAAATTTTTCCCAAGTTAAGCTTAAATAGATTAACCCGAACTCCATCTACTTATTCATCCACCAAGTGGATGCTTATCCTGCTAGCTAGTAGGCACCCCAAACTACCTTAGTCACTTCTAAATAATTTCTTATCTCAAAGTACTTTTCCATCTTTGTGAGCCAGGTTTTTGTTGCATCACAACTCACCGTTCCATCGAATTTAGGTGGTGTTACCTTTTTCATATCTCTTGACAACTCAATAGCTAATTGATTCTTCTTTTCATTATTAGTTATTAAATTAGAATTATTTTCCACTCACTCACTTTGGGTGGTGTGATCATGCCTATTTTCATCTTCACCTTCTTGGGATGCATCATTTCCTCTTTCTAGATTACTTTGGCCCCTAACTTCCTACTCTAGGGTACCAATGGGTAAAACTACAAACCTATGTCACAATTTATAAAGAAATCGGCCAACACCAAACAAAATTATCAACTTCTACCACATAAAAGTGGTCTTTATGTTTTGAATTTCAAAATGATGTCGACTAATGAAATGTAGAACTCTTGATGAAGTTTATTCCTGTAATTTTTTATTTTTTATATATTGTTTTAATTTTATTTTTTATCAATTTAAGAGCTGATTTTGAAATGCTGAAAATTTTAGGAAAAAGTGGCATTCAATTGATGTCAAGAAAAAAATAGAATAAGCTTCATTTTCCCCTAATTTTTTCTCTAAATAGGTAACTTCAATATCTAGTGCATGAAAAAAAAATTGAATTTTTGATGTATATTTTTCTCGTAATAATGTTTTAAAGTCAAACTTACTAGAATTTGATAGTTTTCATTTGATGTCAACTATTGTCTACTATTTTTTATCATTTTCAAAAAATAAATTATACCCTTTTGAAGAGGATTCTCTCATCTAGTGCACCATATATTTTTCAATTTTTTTAATATGTTTTATGATTTTTTTAAATTTCTAATTAGCCTCTTTTTTAACCAACCTACTTGCATAATTTTAAAAATATGTATATTAAAACTAATCAAAATATCAAAATATATATATATTTGGATTCACCACTTCAAGCTCTACAAAAAGGTATTTACAAAAAAATCATGTTCTAATTGAAGAAAAATTTAGTTGAAGTTGAAAGTTTCAAAAAATTATAAAAAAGGGTGAGTTGGCTGCCAAGTAGGATGCCACAAACGGTTTCAACTGGAAGGTTTTTGGTCGAATACTTTTCGGGCGAAAAGGTTTCAACCAAAACCTATTGGACTGAAACGTGATAGACCAAAAGCTTGCCGACCAAAAACCTTTCAACCAAAAACAATCATATAACTTTTTTTTTCAATTCAAGGATTTTGAAGAAAATATAACAAAAGACTTATTTCGATAGGAGAAGAGTTATATTTTTAGGTATATTGATCTTCAACTTGTAATTGATTAATTCAAAATGTTTACATGGGATTATACTAAATTATTGACTTACTTTAGGGTTTTTTAATGTATACAACTAGTTCTCCTACCTACCTCTCTCTCCCTCCCACCCTGTCTCCAAGATAGTGCTCATTGAATATGCAATGTGTTTTAATTAAGTAAATTAAATTTATATTCGATAAGGTTTCAAAGTGAAAACTACTATTTTGTGTTATAAAAGTTAGCAAGATTTATTTTCATTTTATTAGTTACTTAGATTATCTTGTACATTAAGAAATTAGAGTTTTAGATGAGTTAGTTTGTATTTAAAGAAAGCTAATTGATATAAACCATGTTCAATTTATCATAAATTCTCAATGCTACCCTCTCTTTGTAAAACCCCATCCTGCAACCTACAGGACGATGCAACATTGCGGAAACACAACTAATTTTTTTCTTAAAAGGAGTAACAATAACAAGTAAAGTAACTTACTCTAACACATACATCCTCTAGGCCATGAAACGTGTCAACATGTGAATTCCAAAACTTACAAAATTATTTTAAACATAACATATGAAAATAACTCATGATAACAACATACATCAAAGCATTAACCCATTGCATAATAAATCTAACACATAGAAATGTAATGAACATATTTCCACAGATACAACACCATATAACACAATATATACAATTTAGTCCCATAATGAATAGATCATACATAATGTTACAATTACAACACACATCGATCCTCCTCGATTACAGATGAGGAATACAAATACATAATGTCCCATTGTTACAATGAATATAAGAGAAGTACAAATCCATAGAAACACGAGCTCTTCAAACTAAAAGACCCTGCCATCACGAACATGAAGAGAAAGCCCAATAGTGTAAGGTGCACGCCACCCAGCCATGTGGTACCCGTAGGACCAACCCCCGTGCTAGGAGATAGTAACAAGTAACCAAGACAAACCTACTACATCTAGACAGGCAATATACAAAACAACACTGTACTAGTAAATACAAACAACACAGGGTTGCATTGCTTCTAGAATTACTAAATCAAGAACAACCACTATACAATACAAACTGATTGTTTTCATAGGAGTATCATCACAAAGGTTGCATTGGTTATCCAAAGGAGATATTCCTAGGTCCCGGCCCCCATCTTGGGTTATCCTGGTAACCTCTCACAAACTCGACCCCACATGCACACCAGTGCGGAATCTATTATCTTTCGAGAAAACAAGATAACAATCTTGCCATTCCAGGCCTTCCCGACTCATATCAAGTCTCACACAAGCCCTTGAGCCAATGAGCGAGGCTCGATTATCTAATTAAATGTATTAAGCTACTCTTTCCCCTAATATAGGTTATTTAATTTCCATTTGATTAAACTGACTTTCACACGAGTTGTCCTGGGACCCTTTTGTGTCCTGGCCCCCGTTGAAAGCCACTGCCTTATCAACTACACAAAAACATATTCCACAACCCAAGGGTAGACAAGGTGCACAAAATACGATAACAAATATCAACCATTCTACAAAAAAAAACACATCTCATTCGTAGTAACCAAGTGCTCAACATAAATCACACAACTCGTTCATAGTAATTGGGTGTTCAAACTAATTCACGTATCCCTACGGATGTCAAATACTGAATCCCAAATACATGCACTACCCAAGGAAATCTCAAAGGGTGAACAAAAGACACAACAACCCTTTCACAATTTTACAATCTTTGGAAGACTTATATTTTCTCGACAATAAATAACCTCAATTCTCAATACACAATCACAGAAGAATACACAATTACAATAAGCCACTCAAGTAATTAAATAAACAATCATTAGGATTTCCCAAATCCAATAAATCAACAACCAATTAAACCAATTGTTTAACTTTCAATTTGACAATTACTCATAATATTCAACTCAAATTGCCCGCAAACATGAACAGAAAATAACACAGCTTAAAATAATTCAGACACTTAAATAATCTAATATTCAGATTTCCTAAATCCAAATTGAATCAATATCTCATCACATGCAATAATACAAAGTAAATATAATTCCATTTACAATAATAAGGAAATAAAACAAAACTATTTATTTAACTTCAATTCCACAGTTTCATATAATAATAAAATCAATTTCTCTATTACAATCATTGCATTATAAAATCCTCTACTTGTACATTAAATATTTTAATAATACAATATCTATTTAAATATAAATCAATTTTCTCTCCTAAGTCATCTTATTTTAAGATTTACTAGTCCATGCATTTGCATGCTTATATTAAAAATATGCTTCCACTTACAAACCATAAAGAAATTAAACTAGTTGTTTAACTCAAATTTCACAACCACATATAAATAAAAATCTCAATCTTTTTAATAAAATCATTTTATTATAAAACATCTATTGGTGTTTTACATGCACCAACTAACAATGTAATATTCATTTTAAAATAACCACTTATGCATTTGCATGCATTTATAATAACAAAATAACCAATTAAATAAATATATATTTAAATATATTATTGAATTATTTAAAAACAACTTATAATATTCAAAATATAAAATAATTACACATACACACACACACACACACATATATATTAATTTTCAATTTTCAAACAATACCAAACATAAAACCACTTTGTTGCGACTTTAATAACTTTTGTTTTCGGATCTAGGTTTCTTTGAAATTTTTACTAAAGGTGCGCCACCAAGTCTTTTAAAACATATAAAAAATTCAGCCATGTTGAGTTCATAAATTTTTAGTTATGATTAATTTAGCGACTCTCTCTTTGTTGTTTTTTTTTACAAAAAAAGTTATTCACAAAACTTTTTCTATAGGAAAATATTTACAAATTAACCAGAGGTTTCCAATTTTCACAAATCTACCAGAGGATTTCAATTTCCTCAAATTTATCAGAAGATTTCATTTTCAATCCTACTGAGGTTTTCTAATTCCTCTATTGTTTTCTTTTGAATTTTCTATTGTTTAAAATCAATTCCCTACAGAAGGTTTCAACAAATTTCTACATAGAAGTTTTCAAGAAATTTTCTACAAAGGAGAAATTCAATTCCCACAAATTTACCATTTTCTATAGAGAAGATTTAAATTTCAACAGAGATTCTACAATCTACAATTTAACCATAATTTCCTTCATGGTAAATCCATTTCCAAAATTCAATTGTAACAGAGGATCTACAATATATTCTATAGAGGCTATAAAAATTCACAACAATCTTTTAAAACAAAAAGCTTCTACAATAAATAAAAAAATCCTCTTCTAAGAAAACCTTTCCAATTTGCAATACAATAATAATTAAATAACCTTTTCAATTTAAATACACAAAACCATAAAGAACCTGTTCCAGAAGAATTGTTGATTCGAAGTTTGATGTTGAGCTTCCCTTTAACCTCCAACTTTGCCAAAGCTTCCTCTAGAAGAATTGTCACTTCCCAGAGAATAGAAAATAACCACAGCCAAGAATACAACAAATTAGATTCCTAAATTTATCAGATAACTTCTAAGATTCACAATTTCCTCAAACCTCAAAACAATTCTACCATTTTCAAAAACCTCTCCCTTCTTTTCCCGTGAAACAACTTCCTTTTTTTCTCACAATTTCAATCCATCTCTTCGGAAATCAATTTTAAGACAATTAGAAAACAAAACCTTCTAACTTCCAGTTAACACAACAAATATCTTTTCTTTAACAACTAAGATATTTCTAAGATCTTTTCCCAATATATGCATTTAAATTAAAAACAATTTATTTAATTCAAATCACATTTAAATCACTTATTTATTTTAATTCACATTTAATCTAATAATTAAAATTAATTTATAATAACTTAAATTAAATTTATTTATTTATTTATTATAAAGTCTCTATATTAATAATAGAAATTAATTAAATACTTAATCACAACATATAATTTAATCCTCACAACAAATAAAATAACAAGACAAATGTGGATAAAGAATATGACCAATACACAAACTGACGACACACTTTACTAGGGTAAAGGTTTGACTAGGTTAACCCATTACTATCTCCCAATCAACATTACTGTTGGTAGTGGACACGCTCAGACCTGTGAAACCAGGTGAAGCCGTTGTCCTGTATCTACAAACCTACAAACAAAGCAATTGTCGTACATGTATCCAGATAATAATTCATACACACCGTGAAGAGAGAATCGCAAAAATCACAGGGTACTCGCAAGCGAGAGATGCAATACCGTCGCCTTCACCAATACAGTCACATCAAGACTAACGAAATTAAAACATCAATAATCAATAAATGAGCATACATCAATATTAACTCAAATAACAACTATGCTAATCTGAAAACATGTTATAAACAAATAATCAGTCACAACATCAACTCATCAAAATATCACCATGTCCAAGTAACATCCAATAATGTCATAAAATTTATCAAACAATAACATAAAGTCAAGATAAACAACCTCATAAAGTCTAGATGAAATCCAAGAAGTTGTCTATACAAGGCAAACAGAGGGGCATTACACTCTTTCTTAAGATACGTGTACTCTATCTCTATCTCTTCTTAGATACTTCTCTCTCTCTAATTTTAAATTAGTCTTATACATTAAAAATTAGTTCACTATTAGTTAGTTTCATCTCTCCCTATCTCTCCTTTGATACTTCTCTCTCTCACATACTTCTCTCTCTTTCTTTCATTTTATTAGTCTTAATAAAAGAGATACAAACCATATAACCATAAAAGAGATGCAAACCATAATACAAGATACATATGGAGAAAACCTTATATAAATAATCAAGAATTAACAAATACAACTTCTCGCTCTTAATTTTGGTAGCACTTCATTACTATACAAATTGAAAAATAATTCGCCAATATCTTACTCCAAGTTCCAATCTATAGCTAAAAGTAATAAAAAGAGCATTAATGGACTTACACCATGAACCAAGTAATATACATGCAAAATATACCTCATGACATATGTAAGATTTATAAGCAATTTTTTAGAAGCTATATGCTTTTTTCATGATCTTGGGAACTAACTTAAATTACAAGATAAAAACAACCCATGTTAGAAAAAAATATCAAGTCTTTAAAAAACCATCAAATTTTACAAAAAATAAAATAAAAAATCTTACACTTTTTACGATTTATTATAGATATTTTTTACACCTCTTACATCACCATAAATAGTTATATGATTATCTTGTACATGTTAAAAAAATATAACTATGAGTTCATTTTGAATCTTTCCCTCTCTCCTATCATTACATGAAGTGCACTACCCTCTCTTTTGCTCTCCTTATATACCTAAACTTTTTGTCTCTTTCTCTCCTTATATACTCTTTCTCTTCCATTTTATTAAAGGCTTACATCTTGTACATTAAGAAATTATCTAACTTTACACGAGTTGGTTTCATCTCTCCCTCCCTCCTTTTACCATAGTGAGCTAACCTCTTTCTAGATCTCCTTAGATACCTATCTAAGTTCTCTCTATATATCTCCTTAGATAAGTCTCTCTCTCTCTCATGTTATTAGTCTTATCTTCTACATTACAAAAAAATATATCTAACTATATGAGTTGGCTTCATCTCTCAAGCTCTCTCCTTCTATCATGAGTTGGTGATGGGGAGCCCTATACCTCAAGAGCACTCTTGCTCTTCCCAAGACCTATTCTATGGTCTTCCTAGGGTATTCCTCTCTACCCTATTCAGGGATCTCTCCTAAACCCCTCTCACCTCATAAGACTCTCCACCAATTTCAAATTCTTCTCCATTACTCTCAATTTGCCACTAGGCTTCCCTGGGCTCCAAACTGACCCAAAGTGTCCTAACCACTCCAGGGGCTAGGAAAGGATATTATACTGTCTCTTTGTCGATTTGACACCTCACTGATCCATCTTATTGGATTATTTCACCACTCTTCCATTGCTTTCTTGAAAAACTCCATTATAGGCCTTAGAGCCTTTTGCCCCAACTAGGCCTCCTAGAACCCGTTTTCTTGGCTTTTCTAAAAAACGGTCTTAACAACCCCCAAATATTTTTTGATATTATTTCTATTGGTACCCTAGGATTCAATATTTACTAGGTGTAAGGTCTCCCAAGTGGCCGTTCATATGACTACCTTCATACCTCCCTAATTTCAAGGGTTTCAAGGGTTTTAGCTCCTTTTCCCAACTTTGAGGGCTTCAATGACCTCCTCAACTCTCCTCCTTGCACAAACATGTCTGGAATACATGTTACCACACTCCCATGTTATTGATTGGCACAAACCAATCCATTTAGCAGCTTTCTTTACTGTTGTCCTCTCCAAGCCACTAGCCAAAATGCACTTGCACTCGCCTAGTGCTTGATAGTTTTTTCACTTCCCCTGTAAACAAAGAATCCTAAACCTGTATGTACATTATTTACACAGTCCCCAACTTGATTCCAAGTTTCCATGAGAGGAAAGCCACGGGAATTCAAGTGGGGCTCATTATTCACAAAACTGGCCCAAACCGACAGTGAGTCCAAAAACCCAAAAACTTGCAAAACCTTAACCAGTTGGTCTAAATGACTAATCTAATGCTAGTTACAGTAAGTAAATGATACAAATGAAACACTCAAAGCATCAAGTTAGTCCTTTCAATCCATTCTTGACTGGATGAAGGCTCAAACACAAAAATGCACTCAAAAGTTGTTGAATTCCAATCACACAAAAATGCTCTCCAAGTCTCAATTCATGAAAAATGAACTTCCAACCCAGGTATTAGGGTTTGGATGACCTTATATACCTTTCTCCCACGTGCTAGGACCCTTGGGTCGGACTTAGAATAACATTAATGCTATTTTTCAACTTTTAGGCCAAATTGCCAAGGCAACATTGCCAAAATGCTCAAATTGCCAAGATTTGTCTAGGAACTCATAAAGTTCAAGACTCTAATCCAAACCTACCCTAACACACTCTCAAAAAAAAACCTAGGGAATTTATATCATAGTCCTTATTCCCTTGCTGGTTGGCTAGAACCACCTACAAGCCAAAAATCACTAAGATCTTCCAAAAGACCTTAAGGTGCTCCTGCACCAGTTGGCTTCATCTCTCAAGCTCTCTCCTTCTATCATGAGTTGTCTTCATCTCTCAAGCTCTCTCCTATCATACATGTAATGCACTACCCTCTCTTTCTCTCTCCTTATATACTTTCTCTCTATATCTCTCCTTAGATACAAGTCTCTCTCATTCATTTATTTACAATCTTAGGTTCTATCCTGGGGGCATGACCACAGTGTCAACTCTCTCTCTCTCTCTCTCTATGGTACATGTGCTGGACTCTAGGTCTCTCTCATTTTCTCTCATTTTCTCTCCTTAGTTATTTTCTATTTAGCATGGTTTTTTAAATCTAGATAGATCTCTATATCTCAAAAATAAAATTTAGGTTAAAATATATGTATGTGTACATTTATATGTTGGTGAATTCAAATTTGAGAGATTTGTGATGGGGAGTAAAAGGACTAGATTAATGTTGTATGATTGAAAAAGAAAGACCAAAAAAGTGGATGAAGGAACATCTACTGAAGAACAACCCATGTAAATTATTGATGACCAAGGTAATGTACAGGTACAAGAACAAATTGAAGGTAGTGATAATTTTTTTAATGGTATGAAAATTTTGATGTCTAGATGGATGAGGATTCTCTTTTCAATAATATTTCATCTAAAGATATGTTATTTGAAAAAACGGGAAAATTACACTCTAAAAGAATATGGGATGATTTTTTTGTAGAATTTTCTCTAATTAGAAGAGCACAATTATGTGAAAAGTTATTTAGGTGAAAAGAAATAACCCATGTTTTGGAGTTGTTAGGGGTTGATAACAAGAAAAAGTTATCAGGCTCATTAAAACATACAATTATTGAAAACTTGCAAGAAGCATTGAATTGTATTGAAAGCAAGAGTCGAGCTATTGATTTAAGTGTTGCACGTTGAGTATTGATGATTGTAATTTATAGTAAGAAATTACCACATAAAAGACAAGTTCAAGCAATTTATCAATTACTAAATGTTGCTAGGAGAATTTCTCAAAGATATATTGCAAAGAGAAATAGATTAGATGAAAATATTAAGAATAATTAGGTAAATATTTGTGGGGTTCCCCAAAAATATATAGAATTTCAAAAGATGTAAAGGAATAGGTGATTGAATATTAGACCAACCACTCTCGTGTTTCTTCCAATAGAAGGGACACTATACAAATAATAGGCGAACATGGTACACAAATTTCTCTTCCAAATTATTTTATAGATACAACACAAAGTGTAGTTTTTGAAGCATTCAAGCAAGAATTTTCATATGTGAAGATTTTTCAAAGGATGTTTGAGAGACCACGACCATGTTTTGCACATATAAATAAAGTACGTGAAACTTTTTGTTGAAATCATGTTGAATTTCATCTAAACGTACAATCATATAAAAAACTACGACAGTAATTAATCCAAATATAGCCATCCCAAGAAGCACAACACAATTTGTGAAGTCTCTTGTATGCGAACAATCAAAAGATTCAGATGAATACATTGTATAGTGTATAAAAAATATATGTAATTATTGTGAAAATTTGAAGAATCTTTTACAAGTTGACAATATTGATCATTTAATGCAAGTTATTTGGAAGAGATTTGAATATGAGAAATACTCAACGAAGTCAAGAGTTGAGGCCATAAAAATTGTTCTCAAAGAGAGTGGATTGTCTTACAATGAGTTTATGAATAATTTTTTTAATATCATATATCCACATATCCAACATTGTCATGGTGCAAGATGGCAAGCTAAGCAATTCATAACTCAAAAAATTATTTTCCACTAGGTTGTATTATCTCTATTGTGGATTTCTTTGAAAATTATATATTTAGTCCTCAAACTAAGATTCAAAGTCAATATTATCATTCAAAGCAAGTTGCAATCTTTGTACAAGTTTGTTATAGGCATGTCAAGTTACATGTGGATGGCATAAAAAGTAGCAAAGATGAACAAATTATCATCAAAGAGGTTCACTTTTACATTAGTGATGATACGAGTCATGATAAAAGCTATGTAGCCCATTGTTTCATAATTTTTTTGAAGACCTAATACAATGTGACATAAATGCTTTACAACTTTGGATATGGTCTAATGTATGTGTTGGTAAGTGTTGATTTTTTTAATTATATAATTATTTAAATTTATTTACTTAACTTTAAGACTTGAATTGTTCAATTACTTATATGTTGCACACATATAGTTTTTTTTTACTAATTTGGTTTGAATGAAATTATTTGTAACTTTACAAGACAATTTAAGTTTGTAAAAGCTTTTAATTGGTCAAGCCAATGACATGCTAGGTGTGACATAAATTTTTTGTGGAACTTTTATGAGAATGAACATGGAAAAGGTGGCTTTGGGAAAATTCATTGTCAACAATTCACCGAAGGAAAATTCACCACCAGCAATTTACCGCCATGGAAAATTCACCACGTAAAATTCACCACCAACAATTCACCAATATTTTTTAATATATATTTCAAAACTTGGTGAATTGTTGGCAGTGAATTTTGCTTGGCGGTGAATTTCCCGTCGGTGAATTTTTCATGGCAGTGAACTGCTGGCGGTGAATTTTCCTTCAATGAATTGTTGGCGATGAATTTGTTGGATGTCGAAAATGTGACATAAATGCTTTACAACTCTGGATATGGTCTAATGTATGTGTTGGTAAGTGTTGATTTTTTTAATTATATAATTATTTAAATTTATTTACTTAACTTTAAGACTTGAATTGTTCAGTTACTTATATGTTGCACACATATAGTTTTTTTTAAGACAATGTGACATAAATGCTTTACAACTCTGGATATGGTCTAATGTATGTGTTGGTAAGTGTTGATTTTTTTAATTATATAATTATTTAAATTTATTTACTTAACTTTAAGACTTGAATTGTTTAGTTACTTATATGTTGCACACATATTAAAAAAATTTACTAATCTGGTTTGAATGAAATTATTTGTAACTTTACAAGACAATTTAAGTCTACAAAAGCTTTTAATTGGTCAAGCCAATGACATTCTAGGCATGACATAAACTTTTTGTGGAACTTTTATGAGAATGAACATGGAAAAGGTGGCTTTAGGAAAATTCATCGTCAACAATTCATCACCAGCAATTTACCGCCATGGAAAATTCACCGCCAAGTAAAATTAACCACCAGCAATTCACCAATATTTTATAATATATATTTCAAAACTTGGTGAATTGTTGGCAGTGAATTTTGCTTGGCGGTGAAATTCTCGTCGGTGAATTTTCCATGGAGATGAACTACTGGCGGTGAATTTTCCTTCAATGAATTGTTGGCGATGAATTTGTTGGATGTCGAAAAAGGTGAGCATGATGGAGCAGAAGCATGTGTGGAGCGTAGAATTTTCCAACATGAACTTGTAAGTAACACCATATGGAATAGAAATTTAAATTCTAAAACTTTAAATTCTCAAACCTCTTAACCTGACATTTCACCAAGATGAACTTGTAGGTAATGTCATACATAATGCAAATGAAATTGTTGAATGGTGCAAAATTCATTTTGACACTTGCGACTTAATATACAACACACACTATTTTTGGGAAGTTAAAGATATATGGTTGAATTTGTTATTTGAATTTGAAAGTATACATGAATTGAATTTTTACATTTATACACTTCTTAATTGAATGTTTGAAATTTATAGATATTGATCGATCAAATCCTTATAATTGTCAAACAATTAATGGTATTAGAAATTTGCATCAAATCATGACAATAAGACATAACAAGCCTCTTGTAATTCATGTGAGAGAAAAATCATGTTTTTATGTTGATTACACATTGAGAACAATGCAAGTACTCTACAATGTGAGAATATTAGAGATGGGTGTGTTTCACAGTGTAAATAAAACAATTAGTATCAATGCCTCCTTTTGAAGATAATGTCATTATAGATGTTTATGATCCTCTATGTTTAGTTGATTATGAATGTGTATATGATTTAGTTGTCACAAGTAAATTTTAAACTTTAAAATTAAAATTTAACTTAAAATTTATTTATATTATACCTAAGTTGAGCATGGTTAGAAATATTTAAATGGTTTATAATAAAACTCAAATTTGATCATGTATTTACATATATTTACTATGTGGTGTATATAAGACATATTTTCATTATTGTTGCAGATCCTAACAATGCAGAAGGTGTAGATTACTATCTACGAAGATGTACGCAACCAAAATGCAAATTGGTGCAATCAATGATAGATAGTGATGGACAAAAGTATCCCATTAGATCATTTATTATTGAAGGTACATATTATCAAAAAATAAAGATTGATAAATAATATTATATATTTATTCATTATATGCTAGGACAAAAGGTTCTACATTATGGTCAGTTATAGCAACAGTATCAAATTTTGAAACTTTACTAAAAAGAGGACGTGGCAAACACAAGTGGAAGTTGTCTATTGAAAGTCATGAAAAGATTTTAGAGAATAATAGATAGAGAGGATCCAGATTATATGTACCAAGAGCTTTAAGTTATTTACGTACATATATTTTTTCTATGACCATATATACATGTAACATTTAGACCTGAATTTGAAAATATTTTTATTATATATTGAATTCAAATATTTTTTCATTCCATGTGATGATCTAATTTACATTTTTTGTTGGATTAGATGAATATTTTTAGGCTTGGTCAAGTTTAGATAGGTCGATATGTCATATTTTTATGTATATAATTGGATAGACATTGAATGAATTAGTAGTTCATGAAGCTTTCTTTTTTGTGATCTTATTTGCTTATAAAGCTTTCTTAAGGTGTAAATTCTATTGCCTTTCGGAAAATGTTTGTTTTTAGCTTTTAATAAATGCCATGAAATATTTAGCAACTCATGATTTGGTTTCTAAATGGTCTTTATTGTATAAATTATGTATTCCCTTGTTTTAGCTAAAGTTAGACTAATGCTTGGTACTATCTTGTGTCTTTTTTTAATTTTTTTCCATATATATAATTAATTTCATGCTTTACGAATAAAAAAGAAGAAGCATGCTTTGGTTAAACTATCAACAACAATATTCCCTTCCCTGTAGTACAATTTTGTTTAATGAAGAATTCATGAACTTAAATTATTTCATCAAAATTTATTAGATCCTACAAAATTTAGAATCAATTAAAGAAATAAATCACTAAATGTTGGGTGTAAAATTCCACCTTATTTTTTCAAATTTGTTTTTTTGTCTTAAATCTAAACCTTAGTGGAATCTCAAGCCCATTACAATGTTTTCCATAGAAGTTTGTTTAGCACTAGCTAAACTAGGTACAATGGTAGTAGGTAAATGTTTTCTATAGTAGCTAAACTAGTAGATAAGAATCTCTACAAGTAGGATCTACCTATGATCATATAAAGTATGGATTTAATTAGAGATAAAATTGATATGGTACCATTTAAATTTTGTATTTTATTCACAATGAAGATATTTAACTTATGATATGTCATATATACAAAAATTATTTGTCCCTACCAATGTTCTAGGTTGGTTTGTATAATAATAGTTTTATCTCATAATAACAACGCTGTTGAGCATATATTTTCTATCCTCGATTTCTCCTTTATGTAAAAAAATAAGTTTTTTACAACCTTAACTAGTACTATTGCTACAAGGATCTCTTAGTACTCTTTATCCACCCAATTAACATACAATCGTATATCAAGTCAATTTTTTAGAAAATAAAGAACTAGAGTGTACTAATATTTTTAGGTAACAATACCAATTTATTAATTAATAATTTCCCTTTATGTCAATCAAATCTATAATTATCATAATTTAAAATAGGATAAGGTTAAGTTTTCATATTCATGCATAGAAACTCATAATAATTAGCACATTAAATTAAGAAGCATTTGAATTCAAATTTTTAAACAAACATAACATTCAATGTAAGTTCCATAATGCAAAAGAGATCGAGAATATGCTATATGGTGTTATCAATGATTATTTTCCCATAACAACTCAAAGCACCTTCATTACCTTTATAATTAAGAATCTGATGCCATTTTTATTAGATAAATCATTTGCAAGAGGGATCTACATTCTCGATTAGAAAGAGATTCTTGTACAATTACATAACTTGGCCCAAAAAGAGTGTCTTGCTAAACCTCAATAACACATAATGAACAAAAAACCATACTTGAGGTGTATATTTAAAAATATCATACTACATAGATTTGATAAGGAATATTACTACCAAAACCTTAACATAAACCCTATCATATGCACTACTTTTTGGTTTTTACTAAGACCAGCATATATATAGTCAAAAAAAGAGTAGAAGTAATAACAAATTACATACTTATTATGATTCCATAGTTAGAGACATGTGGCCTTAAACTACAAATATCTGAAAATTCAATAACAAGATTAAAGCATGGAGTGTTATCAATAAGAATTTCATAATATTTGGTATTTATCGATCATAATTCAATATCCCTTAAATATCAATAAAGTGTAGTATTAAATTTAGATATATAATTCTCTTTTTATGTTTAAGGTTCACCCATTTTAAATATATAATCTAACATGCATGTACTCTTAAATTTAGATTATAATTTATAATTCATTATAACTAGAGATCATTAAAATTAAATCATATTCAAATCATAATGTGACAAATCACAATATAAAATGTATATATAAGTGTATAATGTGGCAAACCATAATAAGAACCATAATGTGACAAACCATAACAAGAAATGTATATATATGTGTATATAATGTGATAAACCACAATGTAAAATGTATACAATGTGACAAACCATAATGTAAAATGTATATAATGTGACAAATCATAATAAGAACGCTCATGTCTAAAGATACAACACACATGTGTCATGCACGTAAAACAACTCAAATAGGAGGATGTCTAATAAGATTGAGTAGAGTAATGAGAACCTTGATCATCAACCATATGTATATAAATAGAGGTCTGCATATAATTAAAACAAAAAATTTAAATTACAAATTTATCTTTTCAAAACTAAAACATTTTTAATATACAAGTTGAACTTTAAAACCAAAAATAATATAATCTTGCACAATTTACATTCATTTACATGAACAATCATTGTACGTGCAAAACTCAAGATTCATACACATGTGAACAATCATCGTGTGTGCAAAACTCAAGATTCATACACATGTGAAATTATTCAATAATATAATTTATAATTTAAAATTATTTACACGAAATTGAAATTAAATACACATGTACATAAGTTACAAATCATGAGTTACCTCCTTTATATCACCATACATCATTGGGGAACATAAAGAAACCTCAATTGAATTTTGTCAATCAAATTTTGGGAAGTATGAGTAGCCTTAGTTAAACAAATTCAACTACTCTTACAAAATTAATGACAAGGAAAATATTTATGATGATCTATTTCATTATCAGTATTTGATAATATTAGTCAAATTGGTCAAGTAACCCATGTGCTTTTTTTGGTTTAGTGGAATTGTTTGGTCAATAATGTATGTATAAGAGGTAAACTGACAAATACAAAAAATTACTGAGTTAAGGATTCTTGAGTTATAATTGGTCAGAACAAAGGATCTAATGCTTGTTGCTTCTCATTCCATCATTCATGCAAGTATTAATATCTTCTCTCACATAGACATCTCATGTTTTGATGGCCAATTATATGTTTACAATGTCAATTTATCAACATTGTAGTCTAAGAGTATGTTCTTTTGCTTTTTGGTAGTTGTCATTATTGATGTCACATTTGGTTTATGGTATAAATGGAATAGGAAATATTAGCTCAACAACTATAGTTGTCAGGATCCTGGGGCTCAAAGCCTACATACACTATATTTTTTAACTTGATCCACATAAGCACATTTTGGAGGACTTGTTTCTCAAATAAGTTTTTTGAGAGATTGGGTAGAGGGTCATGGGTAGCTCATCAAGGCTCAAAGAAGAGCAATTACTCAGCCTATGTTTTTATTTTTTGTAGTGTCGAAAAATGTACTCCTTTACATTTTCACACTATGTTTTTGTCCCTTAATTTAATTAGACTTAATTAAGCCTCTAATTGGCCTAATTATGCATCTACATGCCTAATTAATTGCAATTTATGAAATGGGAATCGATATTTAATTAATGCAATTATCATTTTTAACACCCTAAAATGAATAGGTCCTAGCAATTTAGGTCAACACCCATTTTCCCTTGGACGAATGGATCCCCTTGTGTTGCTTAATTCAAAATTTTAATATGTTTTTGGCAGCCTTTTTACGATCCCAAATTCAATTTCAAATGTCAACTTGTAATGTTTATTTTTTGAGAAATTATAAAATTATCTATAACTACAAGGTCTTTTTATCAAATTCAAATCCTAAGATATCTAGATTTTGTATGCAAGCATTCCTAAAGCAAATATTATTGTCAAAGGGGTTCAAGAGTTTATTTATCAGTTATTTGTTGTAGCATTCAAGATCAAGAGCATCGTGTCAAAGTTATCATCATTCGTGCATGTTTTTGGAGCTAACATTGTGATGTAGGTTTCAAGCATTCAAGTCAAGATTCAAGCATCAAGATCACATCATCAATCAGGCCATTTCATGCAAGATAAAGACCTTAGAGAGATGTGTTAACTTTTAGTCCTTCGAGGATCTCAAATAAACATAACAATTGTTCATTCATTATTCCTTTCATGTTTCATTGTTTCATTTCAAGGTTTAATTACCAAAACAGGGTTTGAGCAAGGCAAGCCCCCATTCACCAAAAACAAACATTTTTCCCCTCTTGTGTGTGTTGTAGATTTTAGGTTAAAGAAGGATTGAAGATATATCAAAAAGTGCAAAATTGCAAAAGTTGTCAACATTGTTGTCAAGCCATGAAAACTCACTTTCAAAATTTAATTCTGAATTTCTGACTGTAAAACCTAGAAGAATCAAGAGTGCGGAACAAGGAGCAAAGGACTATAAAAGCAAATTTCAAACCCTTGTAGCAAGAACCATTTTCCCTTGGGTGAACAAATCCTAGGAGGACACTCAACACAACCTTTTTATGACAAGTGCATAAAATCACATCTTTCTCATACCTGCTAAAAATTTCTGGATTTTGTTAGATTAAGGTTTAATTTAGAGGTTTCATGTGTTACATTGCACAATTGCATTAATTTTGTATTTTTCATTTATCTCCCAAAAGTGCAAATTTCAAGCTTATTTACCCCATCCTCAGTCATAAGGAAAATGATATCTTCATCAAGGTTGACTCACCTAAGGGTTGAAAGTCAATCTTTCCTAGGGGATTTCTTTTTCCTAATGAAAGTAGGAGGGAAAGTGTAGGTGCATACTCCCCATTCAAAATCCATCACCTCACATTTTTCCTTTGTTTCATTTTGGTGAACCTGACATTGTACATCACAAATTCTGAAATTGGAGTCCATTCAAACCCTAGATCTAGGATTTTCATTAGTTTGCATTTCATTTAGGGTTTTAGGCTTGCATTTTGCATCCTTTAAAATATGAAAAAAATAAAAAAAAAATTGCATGTATGTTACATTGATTTTGCATAGTATTTGTATATTAGTGTACTTTTCATCATTCACATTCATAAATTGAGTCAAAATTGCATTTCAAAAAGTGTCATATTGTTCATCATTTTTCATTCATTACACTTGCATTTAGACATCAAAATATGGAAAAATCAGTCACTAAATCTATAGTTTATAGTCTGAAACAATAAACCCTAACATTAAACTTTAGACTCATATTTAAATTTTTGCAATCCTCGTGCCAAGACCCATTTTCCCTAGGGTGAATTTGTCTTTGTACATGCGCTTTTTCAAAATTTTGGGTAGTGATTTGTTTGTTTCCTTCATTTTTATCTTCTGTTAAATCTAGGTTTTAGTTTCAGAAATAAAAAAAAATCTATCATTTTTTGTATTATGTTTCATTGGTCAAATTGAGTGCATTGTTTGAAAATCAAAATTGGCATTAAAAGACATCATTTTCATGTTTTTTCTTAGCATAATCAGTAAATTATCTTGTTTAAAATCTGAAAATTGTTCTATTTTTACATACTTGTATTATACTTCATATTATAGGGTTTTGATTGCATTTATCTAGTGCCTATTCTCCATTTTGGGTGCACCTAGGTTTGGTGAAACTTGTATGACCTTCACAACTTGGTGTCCTAGTAGTTTGAGACTCATTCCATCCCACGCTAATACACTCACCGTGAATCTTGAGTTTTCCAACTCTTTCACTCATAGTGTTGATACTAGTCAACCCATTATGGACCATAGCTTTGATACCTCATTTCCCATGACCACCCTACTCACAACCAATGTGATTGATGTTGACACAATTTTTGCTAATGTCCCTCAAGAAGAGCTAAAACAAATGGATGAAGATTTAGAGAAATTGCAAAATTTTGTGAGTTTTGAATGCATTGTTGGTATTACAATTCATGTCATAGATAACATGAGGAAATTGTTTGATAATGAACAAGGAATAGAGATTGTGTGTAGCCTAGCTCACATTATTGATAAACATGTTCCTACAACAACTAGTTGTGCTCATACTTCGGGTTATACTCAAAGTCAAGGTGGAAATCCAATTCCTCCTTCCACAACTATGACCTCTATTCCTACATACACTAATCCAACTATTACAATAACTCAACAACCCACTAGCAATGTTAATACCACCTTAGGTATTTCCAGTAGTAATCCCTCTAGCTTTCTGCATTCAAATCTCATATCTCCTAATCCATCTCCCCTCACAAACTTACAATTCACTCGCCCTCTGAATGCATATACACCTCCACCTTATTCACCTCTATGTCACAACACAAACAATGATCCTGTCCTTAACCAACTCTTGCAAAATGTTTCATCCCTCCAACAAAAAATTGCCACACTGAACCAAAGTCAAAATGGACAACCTTCATAATATGTTAAAATAAACTCTTTATCCTTGGAGATATTAAGATAACAAATGTGACAAGACATAGAGATTCCTATATTTGAGAAATATGGTGGAAAAGGAGACCCTAGTAACCATGTCTCAACATTCACACCTTATGTAGTGACTTCATTTTTTAGGGTAAACTCTTGGCTAAAATTTTCCCTAGATCCTTGAAAGACACTACCTTGGAGTTATTTTTTTCTCTACCGAATAACTCAATTAGTTCATTCAATGAACTTGTTGATTCCTTTATTAACCATTTCCAAGTGCATATGGGTCCCAAGATGACCTTGGCTGATTTAATGCAAGGTAAATAAAAAAAAGATGAAAAGGTCATTGATTTTATAGCACGATACCAATTGCTTTACTCACAAATCAACATTAAGATTCCTAATGTTGATCTTCAAAGAGTGTTCATTTCTATTTTGCATACCAATATCAAAGATAAACTTGAAATGTTGAAGTTTCCCTCCTTTACACACTTGTGCACGACCCTTCATGATTATTAGAATTCAGTTAGTCATCGTGAAGCAAAAACTCCACCTAACGATCTTAAGAAATCCGAAGCTACACCCCAAAACAATTTCCAATCTTTCACGAAATAAAATAAGTGCTTTTTACAAATAAACACACCTCGATCAAGTCAACATGTTAACTCTCAAGTGACTGCTATGAAAATGACAAAATCCATAGCTATTTAGGGAGAGGAGTAGACAATTTACCCCTTTACCCAATACCCTTCACTCCATCATGTTGCAACTTATAGGTAAGAACTTAGTCACCTTACCTCCTGTTAGGGCCATTGACACAACTAAGCCCTTACCTCCAAACTTCAACTTGAATGCCTTTTGCCATTATCACTGACAAAATGGACATGATACAGAACAATGTAAATGTCTTAAACATATTATACAAGACCTCATTGGTTCTAATCACATCCAGATTGATGGTGTTAATGATTAAGAAAATAAGTTCATTTCCCCACCCAACCAAAATTTACAAATCTTTACCAACCCCATGCCCAATCATAACATCTTGGTGTACCCCAAATTAAAAATTTTGCTACGTTAAGGCATTTTGAAAGAGTCGGTAGAAGTCTTGTCAAAAATTATCAAAAAGGTCGAAAAATGGGATTTTGCATGTCATGCATGTTGGTCAGAACTTTAAAATTTTCAAAATTTGACGATCCAAGTCTGCTAAGAGCGAAATTTTCTACAAAACCTAGATCTCAGTTTTTTGGCGCTTAATTTTAGGAAATTTTCTAAAAATAGAAAGTTTCTAAAAATACTTTTTTTTTCGGGTTTCTTTTGGGTTTCTTCTCAAATGGATATTGGAATTTTTTTCTAAAAATACAATTTTTGGCTTCCAAGGCTGAAATTGATTCTAATTGGTTGAATATATTTCTTCATCAGGCTGGTCTAGTCAAAATCGTCAAAAGATCAGTTTTTCTCTAGTGGGTTTGTTCTACTTTTTCAGAAGTTAAAATGCAAGCTCTAAGGTCATCAATGGAGGTTGCTCAATTGCCAGGTGTTAGATTTGAGGTCTCAAACACTACACGGATCAAGAAATGGTGAAAGATGCTTGAGTGACGAAGAATGAAGGAAGGAGATTGGAGAATCTTGAAAACTAAGGAAATTTGCCTAACACTGGAGATGCTAGGCACCCCTGCCTAGTCAAGGTGCCTAGCCATTCATGCCTTAGCCACTTTTCTAGTTAGGCGACTGCCGACTGTGAAGCGATGAACATGAGGAGAAAGCAAAAAGTTGAAAAATTGAAATAAAAACTAACACATGCTAGTAAAGGCGCCCCTGCTAGCCAAGGTCACCCATCTTTTCACAGCCTCAAAAGTTAGAATTAGGGTTTGTGCTTCCAAGGCAGTGTTGCTTAGAATCATTTTAGCTTCGTAGTGAATCTATCGGTAGGGCCATTGGATCGATCAGTTAACCAAAATCATGGATTGAATGGAGAAGTTTTATTAGAGTGGAAAATGTAAATCATGAAAAACATAAAAAATATTCTAAGTCTACTAAGTAAAGGCGCCCAAGCTTTTAACCCCTCAGATTCAATTTTCAGGAGATACAATCTCTAGAACAATCTTTCTATAATCCTTCAAGCTATCCAATGAATCCAACAATCAATTCAATGTACCTCCTGAACGTCTAAAAATGAGAATTCATCGGGAGATCATAAGACCTTAACAAATTGAAGAACATCAAAAAAATTCTCTGTTGAGTAAAGGCGCCCCAGGCAGCTAGGGGCACCCAAGATTTTGGGGGTCCAAAATCAGTTTTTATCAAATTTTGCCTCCAAAACAATCATCTTAGATTTAATCAGGCTCCATAACAAGATAGTCAGCCAATTCATTGGATTCATCTGGCATCCCGAAATCAAGATCAAACTGAGGTCAAAAGTAAGCAAAAAAAGTTGAAATTTTCAAGAAAATGGCTAAGTCTACCAAGTAAGGTGCCCAAGAATTCATGCCTTAGTGAAATTTTTAATTTTCATCATTCAACATTTGAAGCAGTGTCCACATTTGATGAACTTGGCTCAAGGTTGGCTTCAAAGATTTAAAGCTAGAGAATAAAGCATTTTTTATCCTCAAAACCTATTTAAGAAGGCCTTTACATTCATTATTCACATATTTTTGTAGGTTAGCATCAAGAGGAGGAAATAAAGAATTTTATTCATATCAAGATTTGGAGGCCAAAACGTGGTGCTTTTTCGAAGTTCTTCATATTTTATAGATTAGGTTGCACAAAGGCTCGCTTTTCATGCTTCAAATTTTCAAGGCATCATTTTTCAAAAGAAGGGGGTCATCTTTTTCTATTTTCAACAATCTGAGTCAGCTTGGTTTTTTATTCTCTATAACTTTGGAAAATTTTAAAATTTTCAAGAACCTACTTTTTCTACACTTTTTTAGGAAATCCTCAGTTTTTCCAAAATATGATCAACTGGGTCTCTCTAAAACATGATTCTACACAATACCTAGCTCTCATCTTTTTTCAAGAAAATCCTAAAAATTTAGGGTTTTTGCTTTTTCAATCGGCCATCAACATTTTCCAAAATCGGATGATCTAGGTCTCTTCACAACGAGATTGTACAGAAAACCCATATCTCAAATTATTTTTGGAAAAAATTACTTTTTAAAGAAGAAAAATCAGTAAGTTATTTTTAGCTTTTGTGCAAAACTTGTTCGAGCATAGTCGAGTTTATAGTCAAACTTCAAGTTTTTCAGCATGCAGTACTCTTCCATGGAATTCAAAACCAAGTCGATGTTGTATCATGATTATTTGAAAACTTTTGAAACTGATTTGCATCATACAAAACCAGTGTTTGATTTGCATGCTGTGGAAGACACAAAAAATGTTACAGTCAAACATCTTGGTTATTATGGATTACTTGTAGTAGCTTCAATCCCCATGTCGATGCAAAGCCTTGAGTTTTCAATTGCTTGTGTCAAGCATTACAAATCTACAACATGAGAAATCCAAGCAACAAATGGGCGCGTTGCTTGCAACCTCAGGCCAGACGATGTTGAGAAGTACTTTTCAATACCATCATGGATAGAAAGCATCATCATCTCAGTCGAAGAACGTGAAAAGGTGTGGTATGAGAAAAAGGACAAGTATTGGAAAAGAGTTGTACAAATACTATTCCATTGAAAAATCAGGAGAAGTGTCAGAAGTATAAAAGCTGCAAAAGAAACGAAGGAATGTTAGAAGATGGTCACACACAGGGTAAAAAAAGATATGTTAAAGTAAGATGGTATATTTATAAAAGGTCATCACTCTAGTTGCAGAGCCATCAAAATTGGCAATATTTGATAAAGTAGTTGAAGATGTCAAAGATTTTCTAAGTTTGATTGTAGAAGGCGAGGAAATCATGGAAAAGTGAAATTTTTCTCTAGATAGTATCAATGCACCTGACAAAGAGGTAGTTACTAGCTTTTCAACGGATTTAGTTTCCCAAAATACCAATGGATGAGTTATCTTATCAAGGAAGCAAATATTTCCATAGATAGATTTAAAGTAGTAGTTAACTTGATGCTTTTTTCGAGTTTTCTTACTATTCTTGTCTCATGCTTATCTATTCTTTGTGAGAGAGAAAAGAATCAAGTTGTAATAGTTGGCACTTTCCCTATTTTTTTGCTTTCAACAACTTGTTAGTTAGTCGTCATGTTTTAGTTTTAGAAATAAAGCTTGCATGTTGGCAACTCTTGTTGTAAAAGCAATGAGATTTTAGGGTTCCCTACTCCTTTACTTGTGTATAAATAAGGGAAACCTTGCCCGTTTTTCTTAACCATTATTGTGATAGAAAATTGTTGAGCCTACTTTGCCTGCAAATTATTATTCAATGTTTGTTCACCTAGTGTAAGAGCAAGCTTGCATGCTTGTCTTTTGCTGCAAGATATTGTTCAATTTATGTGTTATTTGTGTCAAGTGTATTATGGTTTGATCGCTAAACTATAAGCCTACTATTGCTACAATCCTGTTGTCCCAAAAGTGTAATTGTTATTTTTAATTTGAGAAAAGAAATCTTATGCCTGCTTTGCTGCTTTGATCTACTATCTCATATTTTGTTTTATGTGTTCTGCTTACATAATCTTTATTTCAGCTTGCATCAAAAAGTACAATGAGTCTTCAGGTGTGCGTTGGAAGAGAGTTTGTTTAAGTATTAGTGTTGAATCATTCTTTGTTTACTTCTAACTCTCATGCTTTGAGTTTACTTGAGTTGTTAGAAGCATCATTAGAGAAGGCCTAGTTGGAGTTGAAATTCTAAAAAGAGAAAATCTCAGCTATGATGTTAAAGTTTTATAAACTTGTGCTCTTAGCTGAGAACCAAAAAGATTGGCAAATAGTTTAGTTTACTTTCTTTAAGCATCATCAACGAAGAGGGAGCTTCCCCTCCTAATTTGAAGAGCAGTTTATCTATGCATAGTTGTCTGTTTCTAATTCGCATTCTAGAGGTGCAAATTGAAATGCCAACACATCTCTTTTGTGTAAGCTAATGATGCCAAGAATGACATGATGAATGTTGAAAAACTTGAAGATACAAATAATGAAAATATAAATGAAGATGAAGTAGACTTAGAATGTGTGGTCAGATTCATTGATGTTCAACTGCGTAAGGGCCAAATCAAAATGCCCCTTGACATTGATTTCTCACATAGTGACATAATTAGACGTGCACTTGATGGTCCTCTTTACGTCATCGGAAGAATCAATGACAAGCCTAGAAATGGGATATTAATTGATCTTATGTGTGTAGAGAATGTGATCACCGATGAATTCTTATTTGTGCATGAACTTTATCAAGATTCTTATGAACAAACAAAAGCATGGATCAAAACGCATAATGGTTTTGCTTTCCCTACGATAGGTTTGATCACTCTTCCTTTGAAAGTTGGACCAAAAGAATTGAATGTCTCATTCTCCATCATCCCATTGTTAGAACAATTATGTGTGAAGCTTGGTTATCCATGGCTATGCTCCATGGATGTCATCTCGTCGGTAGTGCATAAATGCTTAAAGTTTCCATTTGGCAATGATATCTTTACTATGCACCATAGTGGCTTTAATCTTGTGTCTTCCCGTGGGAATTTCTCATTGGATTTCTTTTGGGCCAAACCTATGTAATCTATTAAGCCTCGTGTGGACTTCTTTTTCAAATCTTATTAAAAGTTTAAGGAAAAGCACATAGTAGAATTATCCCTTAGAAACATTCCTCGACCCATGACTGAGCCTCCTATCATTGTTGAAACCACGATTGAATCAAAAATCCCTTCCAAGTAACCAAGATCAATCCATTAAAAATTCTTAGCCTATTTCCTATAAAAGACCAAGAGATAACCAAATAAGTCTTGTTGTCCCTTCTAAGATCAAACAAGTTTATAAAGCTAAAGAGAAAGTGGTTGAACAACCTCCCATGGTTCCTTTCGTTCCTCCCTCGCGAGAAGAAAAGAAACCTATGGTTGATAAACCTGCTCCTACATAATCACAACTTGAAAATCATACAAAAAGAAACAAAAATGTTGAAGAGTGTAGCTATAGAATTCATGCTATTGCTTGTAGATTATAAGAAGACAATAAAATAGAAAATCAAGATCAAACACCAATTGAAACAAATCATGATGATTCTCCATCTTCGCCACAACAAAAACAACAAGAAAATTCAATGGACATTGTCATTAGGCCTCCAGTTATGATTAACTTGGATGATGATGATAAGATTGCTAAGATTGATGAGGAAGTGCATAATTAGTTGAATTTATAGTTTTCCTCTTCCATAAACTTAGATGATAACACCCGTGATGGTCCTCTTATAAAGAGTGACTCACCACGTGTTGAACTTGGTGATGCTCCTAGTACAACACTTGTCATTGTCCCTTTGGCTAGTTGTCCACCTTTCGCATGTGATTGGGATTTAGATGACCTGCTATAGGTTGACTTGCATATACAAAACTAGTCTTCTCTTTGTGTTCTTTGTGATTGCATGTATGTAATGTGATCCCCTCTATTGTGTTGCTTGGCGTGCCTTTATATGTTTGTGAGCCTACTTTGGATGACCCTTATCACTTCATTGGTGCAAGGATACAAAGGAAGTGAATCTGTTATGAAATTCTTCTATTTGTATCTGCATTCTTCTATCTGTCGTAACCTTTATCTTTTGTCTTGTGTTTTCCTTTTGGGGATGACACAAGGTGTCAAGAAATTTAGGTCTCTTCCATGTTGACCCAAAAGATTGTCGGTGATCTCTCTCTCTCTCTATGTTTCATTCTTCCTCTGTGCTCATTGTTCCATGAGATTTGGGGAATGATGACGGTTCCAAGCTCGATTATATCACTACAACAATGACAAACACTAACCTTAGATCCATGGATCCCTTATGTGTTATATTAGGATTTCATATGGGGGGAAACCTTCCTTTCCATGATGTAGCTCTATCTCAAAAACATATGTTTTACATAGGGATTTCTAAATAAAGCTCTCATGTATTGGCATTTATTGTGTTATACTTTAAAGTAATTGCTCATATCATGGTGTTTAGAAATTTCTTTAAAGTAGGGGCATACGAGTCCCTGATCATTATTTGCTTCAAAATGTGATCTTCTTACTTCATGTGATGTGTCTTCTTATTGGTGACATTGGGTTTGATGTCCTTCGAGATTGTGACCTTTCTTGACATATGACATTCCCCTCAGTGGTGATGCTACAGAGACATTAAGCACGATGTTCCCTATGGTGAGACCTTTCATGAACTAATCAAGACCCCTTTGAATACCTTATTGCATGTATCAAGGCCACAAAGCATAACACAACTTGCTTTTTAGTGGAGCCTTTTTCATGAGTGCCTAGCATAACATAGCTTGCTAGCCTTGTGACCATTTATGTGGCACCTTATCAAAGTTATCAGGAGGTATAACTTTGGTATGGCTATTACGATGGGAGCCTGTAGACCTGGCATGACTTTCCTATTAGCCACTTTTTGGGGCTCACCTAGTGGACAAGGAATTTTTACTAGCTTGCATGAGTACATTTTGTTTGCATAGTGGACAATGGGTTTCCACTTATGAACATTTCTAGACAAATAGCTAAGGCTTGATCCATACCAATTGTACAAATAGTCAAGGCTTGATCTGCCCCTCCCTCTCCCTTTCTCTTCTCATTAATTTTGACATTGTATGCTTGTGTATCTTGTCTTGTTGCTGTATATTTAACATAGGAATGTGTCTCTTTGTGCCTTTGTTGGTTTGCCATAAGATCTTAGATCTTGGGGGCTTGATCATCCTCCTTGACCTTTGTTGTCTCATGTTTCCAACAATTGTACAATTAGACTTCGCTTGATGCTTGTTTGACTACTTTAGTGTGATTTTGAGCTCAAAATCATTCTCTCACTAAAGTGAGGGCTAAATGTAGTGTCAAAAAATATACTTCTTTACATTTTCACGCTATGTTTGGGTCCATTGATTTAATTAGAATCAATTGAGCCTTTAATTGGCCCAATTATGCATGTTTTTGGAGCTAACATTGTGATGTTGGTTTCAAGCATTCAAGTCAAGATTCAAGCATCAAGATCACATCATCAATCAAGCCATTTCATGCAAGATCAAGACCTTGGAGAGATGTGTTAAAGTTTTAGTCCTTCAAGGATCTCAAATCAAGGGTTTGGTGAGTTGCAACATATTTGTTTTTTATTCATCATTCCTTTCATGTTTCATTGTTTCATTTCAAGGTTTAATTACCAAAATAGGGTTTGACCAAGGCAAACCCCAAATTTCCAAAAATAAACAATTTTTCCCTCTTTTGTGTGTTGTATATCTTAGGTTAAAGAAGGATAGAAGATCTATCACAAAGTGTAAAATTGTAAAAGTTGTCAACATTATTGTCAAGCCATAGAAGCTCACTTTCAGAATTTAATTCCAAATTTCTGACTGTGAAGCCTGGAGGAATCAGTAGTGTAGATCAAGGAGCAGAGGACTGTAAAAGTAGATTTCAAACCCCTATAGCAAGATCCATTCACCCTTGGGACAATAATTTCTAGAAGGACACTCAACACAACCTTTTTGTGATAGGTGCATAAAATCACATCTTTCTCAGATCTATTGAAACTTTCTAGATTCTATTAGATTAAGGTTTAATTTAGAGGTTTCATGCATTACATTACACAATTTCATTCATTTGGTATTTTTCATTTATCTCCCAAAAGTGCATTCAGGATGATTTACCCCATCCTCAGTCATAAGAAAAATAACAAGATATCCATCAAGGTTGACTCACCTAAGGGTTGAAAGTCAATCTTGCCCTAGGGGATGTCTTTTTCCTAATGAAAGTAGGAGGGAGAGTGTAGGTTCCTACCCCACATTCAAAATCCACCACATCACATTTTTCCCATGTTTCATTTATCATCAAGGATTTAGAAAAGAGTGATCTAGCCTTGATCATTTCTAAAGACTTATCATGCATACCTAATAAGAGCACAATAATTTTAACTACCAGAAAGTAAAACATATGATGATAAGGTTTTCATAAGATGAATTGGAAGATACTGTGGCTATTGCTTAATCATGATACATTTTTTAGATGAACATAATTGAGCAGTAGTTTAAAGTGTGTATTTCTAAATTTTATGTGATGGACAAAGGATATAATATATTGAATGATCACCGGATTCAAAGGATTAAAAATTTAATAAGAAAGAAATAAATTATATGTATGTACATGGATTACCAAAAGTAGGTCAATGGGACTTAAGAGTACACCAATTTACAAAGAAATTCCTAGGAGGAGAATCCTAGAGAGGACCCATAAAAGCAGTTTCAGTTGGAAAGAATTTTCAAAAACAAAATACAAAGGAACAAGGGATCATGCTAATATATATTTTTTTCCAACTGAAAAACCTTTTATATATCCTAGATGGATATTCAATCTACTGAGCATGCTTATATAGATGATGTTGTATAAATTTTACCTGTACCCACAAAAGGATATAAATTGAAGAGGTTGAATTCTATGGTTTTCATTACAAAATGGAAGCACCATTGAATCTCCTATTGTTTTTGTAGTTCTTGATGCTATTCAATGTTATGCCATGTACTGGTGGAATAACCAACAGGTATGTGAGAAAACTTGAAGCATCTATGGAAATTCCCATGGATAGTGACATTTTTAGCATACCCAAAGGTTATAATGCTCCTCAACAGGTAGTTCACATTCACCTCTTTTGACAGATTGATTTCTTTGGTTGTAATGGGTTGAGAATCAGGTGCTTTGTCTATTGCATTCATTTAGTTGTGTGTATTTTATTTGTTTTGGGAATTCAGGTTCATATTACTTGAGGAGACCATGTGGGTGGGAGTGTAATTGTATCATGGGTTACACCCTCTAAGCCTGGGTCCAATATTATTCTTTATTGTATTGAACAATTCAAGTACAAATATTAAACAAAAGGGATTGTTACTAGATACAAGTATTTTAACTATACGTCAAGCTACATTCATCATTGTACAATAAATAAATTAAAGGTGGGTGATTCTTTTTTGATGCAGGAGCATGTAAGTAAGTTCACAATCGACATCGCACAAAAAAAAAATTCAGCTTGGTTTGGGTTTTCTTTTCATCTTTACAATGCAATTTGAATTATGTGGCCTTTGGTGGAGATTAATTGACATTTTGACATCAATTGTCAAAATACATCATATATTGAATTTTAACTCTAAGCACGTGTGACTTTGCAAAATTTGATGGATTTGAATAAGAAATTGCACCATGAAGATGGAGGTTCATTAAAGATTAAAATACAAATAGATTATATAATGTTAAGAATAAAGGAGGCATGACATCAAGGGGAGGTTATATTTAATAACTAATTAAATTGTATGCTTAAAATGGAGGGCACATTAAAAGGATATAGGATTAATAAGAAAAGGAGATGAAGAGAATGGGATGAGTAGGAAGGCAGTCAAGTCTAGGAGAAAATGACACAGTTGAAGATTAAAAAAAAGATAAAGCAAAGGCATAAGGAGATGAAAGGGCACATAGGGAAGTGAATAGATGTTAGGCCAGCTAGCATCAGGGAAGAAAAATTTAAGAAAGGTAGAGCAACTTTGGGAAAAGAAGAGAGAACCCGTGCCACCTTCCAACAGACCACAATACATAAAAAAAATCAAAGAGGAAAATGCATATTAGATGGTGGGGTCGATTTGGTGAAGTAGCAGAGAGATTACTAGTAGATTAGGAGGAAGAGTGGGGCTACATGGGACAGTTTTGAGAGGAGAAGTTGCTATTTTTTTTAATCATATTCAAATTTGCAAATAGTAGATGAAATAGAGGGGGTAGCATGGTAAAATGAACCAAGGAGAGAGGTTGCACCATAGTTGGAGGAGTGGCACCATGTGGGAAAGTATATTTGCAAGATGATAGCATACTTGGATAGGGATAGCAATAAAGAGTGGCTACAAAGAATTTTCAGTTTTGGAATGGTAGATAAGAGTGGAAGCTAGATTGAGGGAAAATTGAATTTGATAACATACCATCCAAATATAAAATGGCCATATAAGGAGGATCTATCAGTTAGTGAACTTTAAAATTGTGATTTTGTGAGTTGTTATGTGAGGGGGGAGTTTTTATTTTTGCATCAATTAGTATCGAAATGGGTAATCCTAAGCATGGAGAGGATCAACTAGGACCTACGAGAGAGTGAAGTGGTAGAGAAGAAGCTTGTGAGGGTTGTTGTGGGTAGAGGAGTCATGAGCAGCAGAGAGCTTGAAGCTGTAGAGGAATATGTTTTGAGAGTGATAATAGATTGCGAGAGGTGAGATTGCAATAGGAAAAATGGGTTGGGTCATGAAGTTACCTATGTGAATACTGTTTTGGGAGTAGTATTGGGAGAATTTGGAGAACAAAAAGTTTGAGAAGATGGAGCAGATGGTTCGCGAAGAAGTAGGAAAGATCGAGGCAAGGTTCAAGAAGTTGGAGAAGAATTTTTGGAAAAGTGAGAGGAAAGTGGTAAAGAAGAGTGAGGACAATAGTCTAAGGTGGAAAGAGGAAGAAGTGAAAGCAACCCCTACCGATGCAGATGAAGAAGTTGCAGCATAACATGCCATGAGGAAGGCATGAAGAGAGAAGAAGAAAGGACTGAGGTGAGCAACGAAGAGGTCGTAGTGGATGGTGAAAGTGAATCAAATTTGTTTGCATAATTGTTGTTGAGGAAGAATGGAGGATGAAGCTCGTTGTTGTAGTGAAGGGAGATGAACAAAAGGTTGCAACTGATGAGAATGTGGAAGACATTGCAGTGAACTTCAATGTTGCAACTGCGAATGAAGATGAGGTAAATCAATTTTATGATGTTACTTTGGTTTCAAATGAAATGATAGAAGGTGAGAGGGATAGAGAGCAAGAGCATGTAGTTGATGTTCCATATTTTCTTGTGGAGATAGTGGAAGATGTTGCAGGTTACTTTTGGTGGAGGTGGGTGGTTAGAGGTGGGTTTAAACCCATGGAGGAGGAGAGGAGAGTGGAAAGTATTTGGTGGAGGAGGTTGGGCTTGGGTGGACATGAGTCCACGAAGGGGAAAAGGAGGAAGATGTAGTGTTGCTGGAGGGAGGTGGTGTGTTCCAAACAGGTGCTGAAAGAAGAGGAAGGAATAAATTTGACACACTTTTTAGCGATGGAGTTCATTATAGGTTGGTTGCAACTCGGAAGAGTAGTTTCACTACTCAACTCCACCATTGTGAGCCTATGCTCACAATCTTTCTACCCGGCGTGTCTGATGTAGGAGCATCCGGGTAAGTTCACAATTAACATCACACAAAAAGAATATTTCAGTTTGGTTTGGGTTTTCTTTTCATCTTGAGAATGCAATTTGATTTTGGTGGCCTTTGGTGGAGATTAATTGAAATTTTAATATTAATTGTAAAAATACATTATATATTGAATTTTAACTCTTAGCAAGCATGACTTTGCAAAATTCGATGGATTTGAAGAAGAAACAACACCTTGAAAATGGAGGTTCTATAAATATTAAAATACAAATACAATATATAATGCTGAGAATAGAGGAGGCGTTACATCAAGGGAAGGGTATATTTATTAAATTATTAAATTATATGCTTAAAATGGAGGGCACATTAAAAGGATATAGGATTAATAAGAAAAGGAGATGAAGAGAATGGGATGAGTAGGAAGGCAATCGAGTCTAGGAGAAAATGGCATAGTTGAAGATAAAAAAAATAGAGCAAAGAATATGAAGTGAAAACAATATATGTCGCGCAACATAAGGAGATGAAAGGGCGCACAAGGAAGTGAATAGATGTTAGGACGACTAGCATCAGGCAAGAAAAAAATTAAGAAAGGTAGACCAACTTTGGGAAAAGAAGAGAGAACTTGCTCCACCTTCCAACAAACCACAATATATAAAAAATTCAAAGAGGAAAATGCATATCAAATGGTGGGGTTGATCTAGTGAAGTCGCTGAGAGATTGTACGTAGATTGGGAGGAAGAGTGGGGCTACGTGGGACAATTTTGAGAGAAGTTGTTATTTTGAATCATATTCAAATTTGTAAATACTAGATGAAAGACCTGGGGTAGCACGATAAAATGAACTAAGGAGAGAGGTTGTGCCATGGTTGGGGGAGTGGCACCATGTGGGAAATTATATTTGCAAGATGACAACATTCTTGGATAGGGATGGCAATAAAAAGTGGCTACAAAGAAATTTCAGTTTTGGAATGGTAGATAAGAATGAAACCTAGATTTAGGGAAAATTGAATCTAAGAACAAAGCATCCAAATATAAAATGGCCATACATGGAGGATCTATCAATTAGTGAATTTTAAAAATGTGAATTGTGAGTTGTTATGTGAGAGGGGAGTTTTTGTTTTTGCATCATTTTTTCATTTACTGTTCATATTAAAACAAGATAAAATCTAGTTTTCTTGGTTGGGGGAGGGGACAAAGAAGAGATTCAGAGTGTGGTCTTTGAGAACAATAAAAGTGTGTTAACTATTTACTTGATTAGAAAATTGTTTCTATAAGTGTTTAATTTTAAATATCCCAAGTTTTGCTTGATTCTTTTCTATGTAATTGTGTGTATGTAATGGGGTTCCACCCTAAAATTCTTTGTTCATATATGAGCAAAAACTTGTGAGAAAATAATCCTAAGACCACTCATGGTACCATTTAAAACTAGGAAATATCCCACTCCAACTTATTGAACCATAGGCTTTGCATTAGCTTTATGCATGTGGCAATTGAAATCACCTAACTCATACAATCTTGTTAAGTCCACATTTTTAGTTTCCTAGGATATATTGCACGATAGGTTGACATTGACATTCGTTGAATGTGATTTTGCCTCTCTCATTATATGGCCCATAGAATGAGACATTTATATGGGTCTACATTAAACAACTTGAAATGGAAATACCCAAAAATTGAAACAAGAACACTAAAAGTATTGACTTCTTGTTGGTCTAACCATGTACCAATTCAATTTGTTTGTAAATCCTAGAATCATGTTAAGTTAGATGTTATAAATTAAGGCTAGAAAAATTCGAAGCAAAATTTTTGTAGGCGGTCTCACGAATATCTTTTGTTGTTGCTTTTTTCATCTCACGTAAAATTTACAGTTGAAATTGATAGATAAAATAAAAACCAATTGAAAACGCCTACTTGGTCTGAAACGGTTTGCTCGAATACCTCTCGCCCTACACATATTCGGTCAAACATGCGTAGGTCCACAAAAAATAGGTTGATCCACTTTTTTTTTAATTTTATATTTGTTCATTTTGATCGAGAACTATTCAATTGAAAATGTTTCAATCAAACCTTTTCAACCGATAACCTGTCACCATGTCAGTGCCATGTCACCGCCACTTGGTTTCTGCCAAATCCTTTCCAACCAAAAATGGTTTGATAGAAATAATTTAGTTGGATGAAAGTGTAACACATATTTGTGCTTTTACCCAACTAAAATTGATAATATTTGCTAGCATCTTCCTTGCTTGTGCTAAAATGAGAACTTTGGGAATATCTTATTTCATGCAAGTAGAATAAAAATAATTTTCATAGTTAATATTCTCACAACCATTCTTGTAGTCAATATATTCTTTTGATCTATATCCTACCTTGTGATAAAACAAAGACCTCATTTGAGTAGACTCATGTGGTAGGTTTGAGTTGGAATTTAGTTTTTGGTCATGACAAGTTAGTGTCTAGTTACTAAGGCTATTAATAGAAAAGTAAAAAAAAAATCACTTAAATAAAAAGTTCTTCCTAACTTTCTAAATTCATTTGGTTTGCTCGTTAGAAATTTTATTTTACCTTCCCTAAATATCATGTAAAATTTATTAAATTTTGTTTCAATAACCCAAACTATACAGGATGGGCGAGTCTTAGTTTATATTCAAAATATACTAGGATATCACAAGGTTTACTAGCTAGCATTCACAAATCATAGTTTGTGAAACATACATAAAAACCTCTACCAGAAATTATATAACTTCATTATAATTTATAAATGGCAAACCCTCTTAGGACATTTTTTTTAAATATATGGAGAAAATATCTACCAATAATTAGATAATTTTTTTTTATAATTTAGATTTTTCAAAACCAATTCATACTTTGTTTAAACATATCATGTTCTATGTCTTTCTCTTTATATTGAGTTAGTTCATCATCCTTTCATCTTTATCGTGCACAATTATTTTACGTCTAATAGTTTAAAAAAGTTAAATTGACTGTAAGAGAGGGGGACCAACCACGTTCAAGGCCCCAGGTCATAGAGGGCCAAGAGTGGAAGGTTACCCTAACTTACCTCATCTTAATGGGGTGTTAGGAAATGCGGGACGAGAATGATGAGGACTACAAGGTCCTTCAATCACTCTACAAACCCGAAATACAAAACGGGGATAGGCGAATTGGTTTTCGGGTTCAACACTATGCCTCAAGAAGCTCTCTGCCCAAGGACGAAAGCATGGTCTTGGGACGACAGCGCGATGCACTAGCCTCTCTCAAGTGTGTTGGTGTCCATACAACCAGACAACTAAAGAGACAAGGTCGAACCTAGGAAAACAATCTAACAACCCAGCTAACCACTACTAAAGGGCCAAAATAATGCTATTAAGTAAACAAAATATGCTCTAATGTGATAAAGTAAAAATGCGAGAGTTAGGGTGGAAAGAATGATCTCATAAAGAAATTTGTTTGCTAGCTAGCTCTCCAAAAGCACGTTCACCTGCACACAAAGAAGAGGAAAAATGTTGGGTGGTTGTATAGGGGCCTACCTCAGTTAGACCCTCGTTTAGGTGTTTCCACCTCCACGGATAGTCAAGAAAGCGAGTATGATAAAGAAAGTAATGTAATGAAGAACACTAAAACACTACAAAATAGTAAATGTGCTTACTCAACCAAGTAATAGAGGAGAGGAATGGGAAGCTCACCACCTCCACCAAGAGCACTCAAGGCTAATGAAGGAAAGAATGAGAGTACTCGAGCCTCTGCTGCAATGGTGTTGTCCCAAACTTGCTCTACTGAAGTGATGGAGTGAAGTTTTTGCTGCTATGGAGTGCAAAAGTGCCACTAGAAGTGCTTGGAATGCTTGGAATGAGTGCAAGAGAGTGTGGAGAAGTTGATCTGAAAGCTTGGAAGAAGTTGAAATGCATGTAGAAGGAGGGAATTTAAAGGAGAGATGAAGAAAATGACCATATTCGGGTTGGTTGGCCAAAGAGGGCATTACAAGTTGACTACCAATGAGAAGTGTAATGCCCCTGCAGGTTCAGCCGTAGGAATCTACCAGGGTTGTAAGTGCGCCGCGCGTGCGACCTCGACAAAAATTCCCCCATTGACGCTTAAAACAGGTACCAAGTGGGATGAAAGTAGTGGGATTAGATGTAATTAAGCCTCTGAACTTGGTTTCTAAAGTGGAGCAAGGCAAAAAGGGGAATTTGCATAAGGGGTGCAAATTCACTCCTATACAGTGACTATAGAAATCTTGTTTTTGAATTGACCTCTTTAGCCATTAGATATAGAAGTATCACGTCAATACAAAATTGATCACAATTAAAACTACAAAGATATACAACTAAATAAATGTGTATCTTCATGTCTTTACCTTCAAATCCTTCTAATGTATATGACATACTTTATTGAACCTTAATATATCTTTTTGACCCTACCCTTCACTTTTCTTTTAGAAAAGAATAAATGAACACCTAGTTGAATAAGAACTTGATCACCGACCTCTTTTTTTGTTGTCCTCCCACATGTAAATAGGTAAATCAAAGAGATTTATGCATTCATATGATAAGGAATCATTTGGGCAATTTTTTTTTTTTTGAAAGGCCATATATTTCTTTGTCACCAATAAATGAGTATAGCACAAATGGCCAATTTGAAATGACATTCCCACTTTTTACAACATAGGTGTGAAAAGTTTCAAGTAATCATATAACAAAGAGGTTAAAATGCATGAATATATTTTTTAACTTGCGAGATACCATTAGAATACATTTGATAAACACCCATGACTTCGTTGCTTTGTCTTGAATCTCATAATGTGTCATCAAGGACAAGCCACTAATGTTGTCTTTTCCAAGAAGAGTATGTATTCAAGAGCCTCTTATAAATAGTTTTAAACCTTTATTGATGGTTACAAGACTTGTTGGTGACAAGATTATTGACCATTTAATGTGATTTAGTTTAATCCTTCATAATGCGAGATCATTTTGGACAAGATGTCAAGGATATATTTTTTTTATGATCATCCTTGTCAGTTATCCTACTTTAATATTCATGTTAAGTACAAAAAATATAAAGTGGCTAGATTTGCACAACATCATGTCTAACCTACCACCTTAGATCCAAATCATGCTCACTAATGGAGAATCTAAAACATCATTTGCAACCCATGTTTGACTATATTTTAGACACACAATAGGTGAGGTCTTGGAGAATATTTTGGGTGCAAAGGACTATTGGTATAAGTGAGCTACTTTCTTGTTCCACTTATATATACTAAATTTCATGTTGCTCATTTTTTATTCATCTTTATTAGTAGGTCCACCTAGGGATCCATATGGATCATAACTCATGTCAATCATTCTAATTAATAGAGGAAAATGTTGCCAAATCATAGTTAAGATGATACATGGCTTGAAAATTCATAAATTATGTGGTTTAATACTTAAAAAATAAAATAAAATAACATAAAAAACATTGATTGCTAGGGCCTCGTGTTCACTATTGTCTTGCAAGTTTAATGTCTAGCTGATTTTCTCATCTCCTTAACCTTTAATTACTAGATTTACACAAGCATGTAGAGTAGTGCATACGTGTCCCTTGAGAGGTAAGAAGAGGATTGTCAAGTTCAAACCTTATGTATGCTCAACTTGGGATTTTTTTACGCACAACTTGTGCCAATTACTTGTGGTAAATGTTATTAAATCCTAGTCAATATTGTGTAGGCCTTGTCAATAGATAAATCCCAATGTTTAATACTTGAAAGAGTATCAATTGATATAAAGACATTGATTGTTAGGGACTCATGTCTATTGTTATCTCACGAGTTCAACATCTAGTTGATTTCCTTATCTCCTTGGCTTTTAGCCACTAGAGGTACACAAGCATGCAAGATAGGGTATATGTGTCTCTCAAGGGGTGAGAAGAGAATTATCCATGTGCAATATTAAGCTTAAATTTATATTTTTTCCTCAATAATATATTATAACCCCTTACAATGTACAAAATGACTATCAATTCTAAAAAATATTGTTTGCACATTTCTTTGTGTTCTTCAAATTAATTTAAAGTTACACTCCTTATTAAATCCTATTAACTTGCCCATGGTACATTAAATATGATAGTTACCATCTAAACTACCAATGGTAACCATTGAACCATTCCTCTAGCAACAATTCTATGAGCTAGTTTGGTAACACTATCAATTTTGATCCCAAGAATTTGAAAGTTATATTCTCACTCGTAGATATACTTTCATTAGATGTATATTCTTTTCTAGATTAATGTCCTATTCTTTAATGATATGAATAAGGGTCTAAATTGATGGCTATATAGCTGTATTTGGTGATTTTTGTTGTAAAATATAATTAAAATATTGAAAATATTATATCACACGAGAGGGAAAATTTTGAATAAATCATAAAATGTTATATAAGATCATGGTAAAATATATATATCTTATTTGTTTAAAATAAAATATATCTTCACATTTATAGAATAATTCTAAATAAATAACCATCATAAAAAATGACTTTATTTATGCAAATCAACCAAGAGAAAGGGGAGATGAGAACTGAATGGAGACAATGAATTAAAGAAGAGAGGGGAGAGAAGAATTAAAAAAAATGAATGGAGAAGGGATAAAACTTAGAGGAAAGAAGAAATAAATATAATAGAATTAACTTTTAATCTCTACGAGACCAACAAAACAAGAAGTTGAGGAGAGCTCGTCAAGCTCTGAATCTTCAGAAGAGGAGGGAGAAGTGGAAGAACCTCCACCTCAACTTGTTTGAAGGTCTACAAGGCAAATGCAACCACCTCAAAGGTATGGGTATTCACCTGATGATTGTAAGTGTATATTTACTTTGAGTACTAACATTGATGAACTAAGATCTATGCGAGAGGCTTTGGGTATGAATGATGCAGAGTCCTGGAAAATAGCCATGGATGAAGAGATGGAAGCTCTTAAAAGGAATGATACATGGGACCTTGTACTGTTGCTTGAAGGTCGGAAACCAGTTGGATGTAAATGGGTGTTTAAGAAAAAGATTGGTTCAGATGGAAATGTTGAAAAGTATAAGGCACAGTTGGTTGCGAAGGGATACTCTCAAGTTGAGGGTGTTGATTATGGTGAGATCTTTTCTCCTATTGCTAAAATGAAATCCATTCAATTTTTATTATCTATTGTAGCAGCTTATGATCTAGAGGTAGAACAAATGGATGTGAAAATTGTGTTCCTTCATGGTGATTTGGAGGAAGAAATTTATATGACACAACCAAAGCACTACGTGGTAAAAGGTAAAAGCAAGTTAGTTTGTAAGTTAAAGAAATCTATGTATGGCCTTAAACAAATTCCTAGGATGTGGTACCAAAATTTTGATACATATGTGTTGAGTTTCGGATTTGTGCGGTCTAAATATGATCATTGTGTATATTTTAAATCTAATGGTAATTATTTCTTGGTAATTGCTTTATATGTTGATGACATGTTTGTTGGGAAAGGCAAAGGTTTGATTGCAAAATTAAAATCTCAGATCTCTGTGAAATTTGAAATGAAAGATCTTGGTGCAGCAAAACACATACTTGGGATGGAGATCAAAAGAGATCATGAGAACAAAAAGCTATGACTTGGCCAGAGTAAGTATGTTTGTTTTGTTTTGTAAAGGTTCAACATGCAGGATTGTAAACCACTTTGTGTTCCTGTTGCATTGGGAACAAAGCTCTTTATTTCACAATGTCCTACATCCCCATCGAAGATGGAAGACACGAGCAGAGTGCCTTACCAGAGTGCAGTTGGAAGCTTAATGTATGTTATGGTTTGTATAAGACCAGACATTGCCCAAGCAATGGGAGTTCTTTCTCGTTTTATGTCTAATCTTGGAAGAATGCATTGGGATGTAGTTAAGAGGGTCTTAAGATATTTGTGGTGTACACTAGAGTACTCTATATGTTTTCATGCTACAGGAGATCAACATTCCTTGAGTATTCATGGTTTTGTGGATTCAGATTGGGTTGGTGATGTTATAGCAAAAGGTCCGCCAATGCATATGTGTTTACTCTTAATGGTGGTGCAATCAATTGGATCAGCAAGCAACAGGCTATGGTCGCTTTGTCCACTACTGAGGAAAAATATATGGTAGCTACTCATGCTTGTAAAGAAGCCATTTGGATGAAGCATTTGTGTTCATATATTGGATTGAAACAGGGTGTAGTTACACTTTATTGCGACAATCAGAGTGCAATTTGCCTTGCAAAGAACCCAAATTTTCATGTTAGGACCAAACACATTGGTGTTCAATATCACTTTGTGAAATATATAGTCGAGGATGGCAGGGTGAAGCTAGAAAAGGTAGAGACAATGGTGAATGTTGTGATGCATTAACTAAGCCTCTGAGCATAGTGAAATTTAGGTGATGTTATGAGTTTGTGGGATTTTCGGCCCCTGGTAGTTGATCCATGATGGTATGTTTCCCTTGGCTCTTACAAGGTATTAGACAAGTGGGAGAATGTTGGGAAATGAGGTGTCTTATCCTTATAGATTTCTTGTACAACATTTATTTTTGTATTTAATATTTTTTCTATAGTTGTTACATATTGTCGATGCATTAAAAATTGGTTGATTAGATGTCAAAAGACTCCCACATAATGGTAGGATATGGAAGGGTTATTTTTAAGCACATTATGACTGATTTTATGACATCTAGAAGGGTCTAAAATGGGGAATATCAATTTGGACGTGAGAGCTTATTTTTAGACTAGAGGCCAAGCACATGGTTTTGTAAACTGCTGGTAGTTTCTTGTATAGTCAGAAGTCTATAAATTGAAGGCTTGAGGAGTAGTTTGTGTGTTGAGTTTGCAAGTATTGTTATGTTGTTGAATTGTTGCCAAAATTCTTCCAGAATTGTTTACTAGTTATACTCCTTTAAAAGACTTGGTCTGCAAGTGTATGTAATCTTGTTGTTGGATTTGAAATACATTGAGCAGACTTTGGAGTGTGGGGTTTTTCACTCGAAAGGTTTTTACCATGTATATCCTATGTTCATTGTTTATTTTTTGTTGTGAATGTGTTTCTAGTTCTTTTTGTAACTGTTAGATTAAATTCAAGGCTTGAGGAGTAGTTTGTGTGTTGAGTTTGCAGGTATTGTTATGTTGTTGAATTGTTGCTAGAGTTCTTCTAGAATTGTTTACTAGTTATACTCCTTTAAAAGACTTGCTCTGCAAGTGTATGTAATCTTGTTGTTGGATTTGAAATACATTGAGCAGACTTTGGAGTGTGGGGTTTTTCACCCGAAAGGGTTTTCCCGTGTATATCCTGTGTTCATTGTTTATTTTTTGTTATGAATGTGTTTCTAGATTTTTGTAACTGTTAGATTAAATTTAAAGTTTGCATAATATCTCTCCTTGAGATTGGTGTGGGAAATTGTTTCCGCTACTCTAATTTCCTTACAAAATATGGACATGAATACCTCTAAAAAATAAACTATTTCCTCTCGCTAGTGTACTCAGATATTGTAGCTATTAGTTTCTTTGCTCTGATTTTCAATAAATTTTAGCTTGTTTTAATTCAAGATATGCAGTTAAATTTACTAAGACTGCATGCTTCTCCAATGCAGAAATGTTCCTTTATGGAAAGTTGGGCATCAACTCCGCATTCTTCTCTGCAACATCCATTCAAATTTTAAACCATCATTTTTCAATAAAGCAGAAAAATAGAAAAAAAAATGACTGCTATTTGATTTTTTTGACTCAACTAGAATAGATCATAAGTCGTGGGTACTAAGCCTCTTATACAACAAATATGGACAGGAATACCTCTCAAAAATAAACTATTTCCTCTCACTAGTGCACTCAGATATTGTAGCTGTTAGTTTCTTTGCTCTAATTTTCAAGAAATTTTAGCTTGTTTTAATTCAAGAAACATAGTTGAATTTACTGAGACTGCGTGCTTCTCCAATGCAGAAATGTTCCTTTACAGAAAGTTGGGCATCAACCCCACATTCTTCTCTGCAACAACCATTCAAATTCTAAACCATCATTTTTCAATAAAGTAGAAAAAAAAAGAGGACTGTTATTTGATTTTTCCACTCAGCCAGAATAGAACATCTAAGTCTTGGGTACTAAGCCTCTTATACCACAAATATGGACATGAATACCTCTAAAAAATAAACTATTTCCTCTCGCTAGTGCACTCAGATATTGTAGTTGTTAGTTTCTTTGCTTTGATTTTCAAACTCTCCGAGTTGAAATAACATCCAACTTATAACGGTTTGCCGATCAAATCCAACAAGCAATGCCTTTCCCATCTGCCACTATTACCTTTCCCATCTACCACTATTATTGTAACTATGATGATGGAATCGTATAAATCATCCTTATGGACAAAACTTTCCTTGCTAATTATATTTGAAAAAACTCAATTTGTCAAATATGTTTTGTTATATAATTTGCATGTATACTTTAATAATAGACAAATATTATAAAACTTTCAATAATTATTAATAACTAATTAAAGAAAAGACCATGTCCATAAATTATGAAATTTCATATATAATTTATTAAAAGTTAAAAATTACGAAACAATATAAATAATGAATTCAACTATTCAGTCATTATTACATTAATAATAATTCAAATATTTAAATATTAATAGTTAAAAATAATTTAAAATTTTCATATTAACTTACAAATTTTATATTATAAAATTATATAAATAATTTATTTCACTTTAATGATTTATAATAAAATTTAAATTTTAAAATTTTAAAATTAAATTTATATTTTTTACTTTGACTTTTTTAAATAACAGTTATATATTTTGTATGCAATAAAAATATTTTAATAATGTTCAAGTAAAAATTATATACTATTTAACATTACATTTAAATTAATTTTTCATTGCATATACTTTAAATATATAAATCTAATATTATAATTGTTTAGATACAAATGAATTTTTTTTAGTTCCTACCATGGAATTATAGGCAAGGCAATATCATAACTAGTGATTAATGTTTTGATTTCAACCAATCAAAATTGATTATTTTCTTTTATACACTATATTTGATTTTTTTCTAAAGTTAAATGCATATTTTTTAACTTTTCTAATTTTTAAATTATTTTTCTTGAATATCATTGGCTAAAAAAATTTAGGCAATAAGGGCAGATTTTACGGAATTGAACATAACATTTTTATTTTGCAATTTTTTTGCCTTTTTTTGACGCATTTTTTTCGCCACTTAGTTAATATTTGCACATCCAAAAATGCAAAAATTATGACAAAGTTCAAATTAGAAATTGTTAATTGTGCTAAGGAAAAGAGTACTCACAAGTGATTGTCTCGTAAAATTGGGTATAACAGACCCGTTTAATTGTGTTTTGTGTGGTAAGTGTTTGGAAAATCTTGATCATTTGTTTTTGCAATGTTCATTCACCCAAAGTTGCTAGGAATTTGTCATGCAAAAGATGAGTTTTCATACTCCATTGCCAAACTCAGTATGGGATCTCTTTTCTTCATGGCCAGTGCTATATAAGACTTTATTTTTTGCATGTATTTGGCGTCTAATTCCAGCTGTTGTCATATGGCCCATTTGGTGGGAACAAAATAAATGCATATTTATAAAAGTTTCAGCACTAGATCACTCTATCCATACAACAATTGAAAAATTAGTTGTAGAAGCGGTCAATGCATATGTACAGGATTAGAGAATGTTAGTTCCCAGTTTACCTCATGAGATCAAAGCATACTTAAGGGTTGGCAAGGTATTATTTTTCCCTTTAAAGGGAGCATGAAACTGCCTTCCAAATTGAAGGTGAATAGAAGCCTAATCAAATGGCACTCGCCGCCGATAGGTTTTTTCAAGTTTAATTTTGATGGTGCATCTAGAGGGAATCTGAGCTCTTCAGGGGTAGGTGTTTGCATTAGAGATTCTTGGGGTAAATTGAAAGTAGCTAGATCAATTCATATTCCTCTAGGTACGAATAATATGGCAGACTCACTGGCCATTCTTTATGGTTTGCAATTAGCAAGGCAATTTCGAATCAATAAGATTCACATTAAAGGAGATTCACTTGTAATTGTAAACATGTGTAAGGAAAGGCAATGTCATAACTGGCATCTAAGGTATATTCTAGAAAAGGTGTGGGATTTAATGTACGAGTTTGAACTATTATAGATCTCACATACATATCATGAGGGGAACAAGTTTGTAGATTATTTAGCAAATATGAGGTGTCAGAAAATAGAGGTAACAATAATGAAAAATAATGATGATCTGAAAGCTTTTTTGATTTGCAAAAAAATATAGATCGAGAAAGCTTACAAAATATACTTTGAGATTGGAAAGCATGAGCATGATATTAGGCGACTACTTCAAATCCTTGCTATATGGAGTATTGAGCTTTTGGTTGTCGACACATCAGGTGTACACAACATATCAAGCTTTTGGTTGTTGGATCCTTTGTTCCTCCAGTCCCTCATGCATATTTTCCACAGGCAACTCCTTTGGAAACTACTTTTTATCCTTGCTATATGGAGTATTAGGCTTTTGGTTGTCAACACATCAGGTGTACATAACATACTGTTCATTTGGCGTAAGACCCAATTGGTCCTATCACCCGATAAGCCTTTGTGAGGTTGGCGATATTGACATATGGGGTGTACACAACATATTGTTCATATGGTGTTGTACCTGATAAGTCCTATCGCCCGATATGCCTTTGTGAGGTCGGTGATATTGAACTTTTGGCTGTCGGATCCTTTGTTTCTCCAATCCCTCATGCATATTTTCCATAGGCTGCTCCTTTGGTGGCTACTTTTAATCCTTGCTATATGGAGTATCAAGATTTTGGTTGTCGGTACATTGGGTGGACACAACATATTGTTCATTTGGTGCCAAACCTGATTGGTCCTATCGTCTGATAAGCCTTTATGAGATTAGTGATATCGACTCATTGGGTGTACACAACATATTGTTCATATGGCGTCGGACCTGATAGACCTCCTATCGCCCAAATATGCCTTTGTGAAGTCGGCGATATCGACATCTAAGCCTACATCTTTAAGGATTTGTTAATGTTGGTCGATATTATGGGCTTGTGAGGACCCCCTTTGACGAACTCCAAAGGACTGACTAGTATCGAAGGTTGGACTATCGGGTGATCGAGGAATCGGGTTAAAATTAGGTTTGGATGCCACATTATATTATAGGGTAAACCTCCAACTAAGGTGACTTTCAGATAATACAAAGAATGGGGCCCTTTTTATGATACAAAGACTTTGATGCTAAAAACCATTGGGGATCAATCGATTGGGTGTAATTTTGATTGCAACAAGTAAACATGACAACAATCTTGGTTGTCAAGAACCATTGCAAAGCTTATTTTATAACTTTTATTATATATTAATATATATCGGCTTTTAGCCTTTCGCCAAAAAAAATGATATCATTTGTAAATATATTTCTATATATTGGATGTTGCAATAAAAGCGGTTTTGTTGGAAAATGTAGTTGTGTTTAAAGAATTATAATAATTATCGTTGGCGCTTGTTTTAATCCCCTTACACATCTAGATATTGTCACAACTGCACCAATTGTCTTCTGTGAACTGTTCTTCTTCAATGTTGTATCACGAATCATTTTCTAAAAATTGCTTTGCTTCCTAAAACATTTCAATGACATGATTAGTATTTGGTTCTTGGTTGGATGATTTGACATTACTCATAAATAATTGAGGATATAGAATTGACCCAGTAACTAGTGTATATTTTATATAACAATATCTTCTGTTTTTGTTTCCTTCTCTTGTGATTCTGTCAGATAGTCAGACATTGTTTTAGATTGTCATTTGAAGATGTGTAAATTCTTCTTTATTTCCATTTCAACTCAAATTTACGTCCTTAGTTGGATTTGGCATTGCAAGGTTAGGAAATAAAAAAATTGGGTTGGCGTTTGCCTCAACTGGTTCCAATTCAATGGCTGTACAGAGGTTAGAGGACGAATGGCAGGTGAATCTTTCTCTAGAGCAATTTTCACATTTTGAGACAAAAGGGCACTGAGTAAGTTTTAATTTGTTTATTCTGCCATCTATTTTTTTCCAATGCCTTTCAATCTATTGAAGTTCATATAATTTTTCCCAATGCTTTTCAATCTATTGAAATTCATATATTTTTTCTCATTGCTTTTCATTTTGTTTCCTATACTAGTTATATGGCATAGTGGTTTTTTTGTTTGGTTTCATATGCTTGTTTGTGAGAATCTTCATTGGTCTGGCCATAGATAGATGCCCTAGTTACGATGTAGTTGTAGATATGACTTCCTTTGCAAATGATTCTTGTTGTTGTGTGTTCATTAGCTGCTCATTATTATTGTTCAACCCTTAGAGCTTCACAAGAAATTCTCTTGCCATTGTGAAAACTCTTATGCACCATAATCATTCGACAAGATACCATAAAATTATGGGAACACTAAGAAACTCTTTTATTTGCTTTCTATTGCATGAGGTATGGGAAAAATAGGGGAATAATTTAATTTTAGCAAGTATTTTTAAAGAAACTACATTGTTACCTGTAAGGCTATGGTCATGTGGAGGTGGCTGGGTGAGTTTTTTGAGGGGGTGTTGTTAATAAAAATAGTAGACTTTTTCAACCAAGTGGTCTTGTGGGTTTTTTTAATTTTTGTGGGTGAAGAAAATTTTAGTGAGCCACATGGATTTTTGTAGTGGAAGTGATAAGTTTTATATGAGAAATTGTAGGAACTATATGCAAATAGATAGTCCATGCTAAAAAAATAAATTAAAATTTAATAGAAGTGAGGAATTTTAAATTTTATATGAGAAATTATAGAAACCATATGCAAACCGATGATCCATATTTTCTTCAAAAATAATAATTTAGAAAGAGATGTCCTAAAAGCTGCTTTATAACCACATAAGTCCCTAACCTGGTGTAGAAAACTTTCAGTCTCCCTCCCCAACACCAGCTTAAAAATTATAGCTACTTATGTGGAACTTAGGGAAAGATTCATTTTAATCTTGTAGTTGCCCTTTTTAATTCCATTGGACTGCTCATGAAGCAAAAGTAGGAGGTTAAGAGTCTTCAATGTGGTTAAATCCTAAGTTAGACGGTGTAAAGAACTGACTTGTAGTAGATATTAGGTGGGGCAGGAACGTATCACATCATTCTTTCCATATTTATATAGATAATATTTAACATCCTGGATAATTGATATTTGTAGATCATTCTTTCCACTTTTGAAGGAAATTTGCTCCTCATTGTTGGGATTAAGGCTACATAATGCTAGAAGAATGAACCTATCTATATTTCATGAATGTGTTTTTAGCCAACAATGTGCTATCCTCATTAGCATCTGATTCTTTATTCGATTCTCCGAGCAAGGGTTGATCTGTATTACACTTTTAATATTGATAAAATTAATTTCAATGTGGTCATTGATTTTTTATAATTTTGCTTTACAGCATGCAAGAGTGGAAGGCCCAGCTGAAAATACCTCACCTTGATTCAAGGTGCAAGACTGATGTATGAATCTTTCTTTTTTAATAATGATTAGTATCTTGTGATATATTTGGTTTATCAATACTTACAAGAATTACTTGGAAACACTTTTTTTATACTTTTTATAAATCTTTTCTTGAACTGAAGAATTTTAGTGGATGTTTTTATTGCTAAGCATAATTAAACTTTATGAGCCACATGTTGCCTTCATTTACAGAAAAAAGAAGACATGTTTTTTAATTAAGTTTCACATACTTGTTGTAGAGAGTGAGGTAATATTCATTTGGAAATATGTAATGTTTTTTTCCACACTATGGGTACAACAATTTTTTAAATTTTGGCCATGACATGAGAACAATTATTAAAACAAAATAAAATATTAATATTTTAAATTTTAAAATACACATAACTAAAGTAATTGCAAATTGAATGAAATTGGTTGGACGAGTTTTGACTTACATCATACATCCATTGAGGTAGACATCAAAATCATTTTTTGCAGTTTTATTTTGTGATGGTGTTCTTTGATGCTATAGAATTCCATCATTCCAACTTTTTATTAGTCTGCTTAAGATGCAATTCTAAAGTTTGTTCTTGCACTAAATCGGTCATTGTTTTTAATTTGATAGGTGCCCAATAGAGACATCAAAGAGTTTCATGTTAACACGTACATAAAAATTAAAACATATGACATATTTAAAAACTAAAAGTATAAAATAACTCTCAATTAAAATTAATAATTATAAAATATTTTTTAAGTAAATAAAATAAAATAAAACTACTATTGTAAACAAAATAGGTCCTACCTCTTAACAAAGTAAACAATGCAAATAAAATAAAATAACTATTGAATAAAAAATAACTCTTACATAAATAAAAATAGCTCTTCAAATGTAATATAAATAAAATAAATAAATTTTAAAAATAAAATAATGCACTAGTAGATAAACTAACTCGTATGTTAAAAAAAATCAAAATTGATTACTTTTTATAGATATGTATTTAAGAGATCTATATTGGTGAACTGGTGACAACTAGGTGATTTTGGAGTTGGTGATGGTGAAGGTGAATATGCTTGTATTGTTGCAGTAGAAACTTTCACTGAGAGAATTTTGATTTGAATGATGATGTGCTAGGATTGAACCATTGGAAGTAGATATAAACAACTCAAATTCATTGCTAAGTTTGAGGAATGAAGATGAGGACAATCCAACAAAGCAAGGGTACAATGCAATCTAAGAGTAGGAATAGTAGAGATAGTGTTGGACAATATTTTTTAAAATTCAATTGTGGGGGATGTCTTTTTTTTTTGGGCTAAAATTTCAATAACTATCTTCCTTTCAAAAAATGGACATTAATATCTATAATATTATGTTCACTGCATACATTGTTATATCTTCAAGATGATTTATTTGCTCAAGATTATTACAAAAGAAAAATTTATTCAATTATATATAAACAAGAGCTGTAGGGCAGCGAAGTTCATGCCAAATAGTAATAGAATTGTTATGTTTTAATTAGTTGTGTTTGATAAATTTTAGCAATGTCACAGATGATAAGTACCTGCTTGGTGGAAGGCACATCTACTTGGTGACAAAGCCTGTGATAGAATTAAACCTAATGGCAGGGCACAAAGCACTTTACAATCTTGATTTTAGGATTCATATAACTAATGGACACAAAACATAAGTAAGTACAAACCAAGCAACAATATAGCCCCATACTCGACATAGAAACAAAAACATGAATAAATTAGATATTCAGCAAAAAAATTTCAATGTAGGAGGGGAACAAGGGCAAAGAGAGCTAGAGTTCCAAATAAGGACCCTCAACTCTAGTTCTAGCTTAACACACAAGCCAATTGGAAAACAATTTTGAGTTGTGTCCAGTCAAAGCTTACCAAGATCCACAATGTTGCTACTGTACCATTGTATGCTAAATTATATTGTGATCTAATTTATGGACTAAAAAATCAAATAACCAAAACCCACTAGGGTAAAACAATTACAAAGATTTTATCACATTAGATTAAATACATGTCCCCTAAAAGACACTAAAGATATATAAGTTACTAAGTACAACATCTATAAGTTCTTAGGCTAATTACCCTGAGTTGGAGTTGTAAGGCTTATCATGTCCATTAGATCTCAATATCTTTATTATTTAATTTGTACTAGGTAGATTTTCTAGGTTGAGGCATTCCATTCTCAGTAATATTAGGACTAAGTGTGTTGTACATCTTGCAAGTCTTAGTTATAATGTTGGAATATTATTGTAATGTGGCACACTAGTTAAACATGGTAACATTCTAATGTTTTTTGCAAATGGTCCCCTTCAGGACTCAAAAATTATTGAATTTAAGAGTATTGAAAATGATGAGTCCATCTTGGAGAAGCTAGAGTGAATGTTGAGCTTCTCCTACAAAGTTTGACGTTTGGATTTGCAAGATGAGTACAATTCATGTGTAACTCTTGTTTGCATGTTGAGCAATGAACATGTGTCAATTGGACCCATCAATGGTTTTGAATACCACTTGGTAGTTTTCCTAGAGTCAAAATTCTATGAATAAAACACTAGGGTGAATAATCTTATATATAAAGGCTTGGAGAGTGTTTAGGTGTTGATTACTTTCTCCAAGGGTAAAGAGTTTGCTGCAACATTAGATTGTTGAGTCTTTTCCTTGCATTTGATATCTATTTTGTACAACATATGGATATGTATGGAATGTTTGCTATTTTTTTCTTCTTAAAGTACATTTTGGGAGAGTGGGTGTAAATGTTTTGAATAGTTTTAAAATTGTTACAATATTCAACATGGTAAAGAATATTCTATTACTTCTAAAGTAAATTAAATATTTATCTTTTGCAATGTTAAAGTACATTTTTTCTAAAGAAAAGTATATAGTAATTTATAGATATCCTAGATAAATCTATGTTAAAGTATGGAAGCAATAAATATAGTAAAAAAATAGATCATACATTTTATTTGTATTTTATTATTTTAAATAAAAACAAATTATTTATTTACTTTAAATTTTATATGGATATCTTACATATTTTAAATATCCACCTAAAAAGACAAATAGATTATACTATTTATTTATTTTTAAATGAAGATAAATTGTTTATTTATTTTATATTTAGTATATATCTATCTAAAATACATCAATATATCAATTTGGAGGTGATTATATTAATTAGATCATTATTTCTACTTTTATAAATGAAATAAATATTAAATATTAATATCTATGTATAGACAAGTCAATAAATGAGAAAATAACATATAGTTATTTATTCACTTAATAGTAAACTATTTGTTTACTTTATAAAAATATGGATATAAATTTTGCTTTTAATAACGTAAGATAGGTAGATGTATTTAATGAAATTTAGTTATTAATATTTATAGACTAGTATACCTATAAATTTTATTTCTACAACCATATTAGCTACCAACTTATAAATTTTAAAGTTTAAAGGTGGCATAAGTTAGATAGATGTATTTAAATATTAAATATTAATATCTATGTATAGAAAAGTGAATAAATGGGAGAACAACATATAGTTATTCACTTAAGAGTAAACTATTTTTTTACTATATAAAAACATGGACATAAATTTTGATTTTAATCATGTAAATAGGTACATGCATTTAATAAAAAATATTTTTTAATATTTATAGACTAATCTACCTATTATTAGAAAAATTAATTAAAAGATGTCTAATACACCAATTTTATTTAAAGAATAACTTTAATAAACAAATATATATATATTTTTATTATGGTCATTGCATTAATGGCTTATATCGGGTGAAATTTGTCTAATTAGATTGAAGATAATTTAATTTTGAAATATGTTTGTTATATAATTGACATGTATACATTGATAATAGATAAAACAAAAATCAAATAGAAAAAATGCTTGAGCTCTCATTGATTAAAAAGAGAATTATTAATAACTAGTTAAGATTTGTGCCTATAATTCCTTGGCAGGAACTAAAAATTGTTACATTTTTTACTTTCTTTTTATAATATATAAATTTAATGTGTTCAATGTTCAATCTTCCTACACTTATTTCTAATTAATTTATTGACAATTCTGAACAAACCCCAATTCACATTTAATATTTTTTACTTCAAATGACTTTATATATGCAAATCAACTTAGAGAAAGGGGAGATGAGAACTGAATGGAGACAATGAATTAATGAAGAAGGGGGAGAGAAGAATTGAAAAAAAACAAATTGAATGGAGATGGGATAAAACTTAGAGGAAAGAAGAGATAAATATAATAGAATTAACTTTTAATCCCTACGAGACCAACAAAATAAAATTATGTAACACCACAAAAAGATAAACGAGGGAGATAAATGATGGGGCGGGGCAGAAAAAAACTATATAACACCACGATAAGATAAGTGTTTAAACCAAAGCATTAATACTTGAATTTCTGTGAGGAGTTAATCAAAATATTAGAAAACTAGTTTTGGTCCGCGCAAAATGGATTTCAAATGTTTGAGGCGCGCGGAAGTGGGCGAAAGCCCAAACGTTCATCTGCTGCTATCATGGCACGCAACGCTTACCAGCGAAAACAACAAAGAAAATCCGCCAGGCTTTCATACAGCGACGATTGTGAAAAACCCACTGACGATGCGACTGCCCACTACAATCTTTCTGGGTTTCCAACAGAATTTGCGCTATGTTTGCCAAGCCCCATAATACCCAAAGATGATGAGAAGACGAAGAGGGCCAAGAAGAGGAAGAAGACGGTACTCATAAATAACTTAGTCTCCAAATCCGACTCCAACAAGGAAAATAATGACGAATGTTTGAAAAAAGAAAGGGCACATGTGAAGAAGAACAAGAAGAATAAGAAGACATGCACGCCACTTTTGGGAGGATCAAGCTGCGAGGGATGGAGCAAGGAGCAGGATATTGCCCTTCACAATGCTTATTACGCAATCAAGCCTCTTCCCAACTTCTGGAAGCAGATCGCCAAGTTGGTATGTATTTATGCATACCCTCTTTATGTTTCCTATTCGAGTTGTCTGGTTTAGTTTCATTGATTTTTATTTTTCAACAATCACACACCCTTATCAGGTCCTTCTATTCGTTCTGTATTGTTATCCTTATTAATCTTAAAAGGGCTGGAGATTTCAAGGTTTTAAATTATAATACACCATAATGCTTAATATTAAATAAGGAATGATATTCCCTTGCTATCTCGGAGTATTCCACCTGTACCTATGGAGCTCGGTTTCACCTTAGCTGCCCGACGAAAGTTAGGTTTTATACAGTCAGTCTTTGTGGGCTCCAATCTAGACGAAATCTATTTTGGTTTCACTTGATCTATCCCTTTATCAGGAACCTCGCTAACATGTTCGATGTCCGCTGTAGGGAAAAAATATTATGCAAATGAGATTTTATTCAATGCGGTATACTTTCGTTATTTGAGCAAATGGTTTTTACCATTAATGTCGGATCTGTGGGTTATAAACTATAAGTCACCTTGGTTTCAGAAGCTTTGGACTATACCTATTGACAAGGATGAATTTTGTGTGGAGGAGCTATGCAATTAGTCATTTTGACATGACTGATTAATGGGTGTTATGCCCACTTCTAGAAATGAAAGTATTCTTTAATATAGTGAAGGAAAGTTATGCCATAGAAGACGTGTTTAATGTAAGAGCCAATTTGCAAAAATCTCATGCGGACATCGCCAGTTTGTAAAGTTGAAGCACTATAAAAACTGTTAAAATTCGTCATTAGCGGTTATAACTTAGATCCACAACTACCTAACCATGTTAACCTCATTATAAAAGCAACATATGAGTCTATTTTTTGACACAAAAAATGTTCTCTTCTTAATCTTTGTTTTGTTGCCTTTATAATGTAAATTAATGTTTAGTAATAATTTTTAGTTATGTCTCTTTGTCATGAGTTTGTTTCAATTTTTTTTTGATGAAAGCGATGAGCAACATTCAATTCTTGGATGATATACTACTATTTAAGAAAGAATGAGGAAGAGTACAAGAAGTATTTAAAATCCATAGAGAGTGTAGTCTATATATTAAGATATCAAATGCAACTTCTTTCGAAATCAAGTGCTTTTTTGGTCAGATGATCTTTAGGAAAGGGATCATAGTAGGAATTGAGATAAGGCAATTTATAATGGGATTTTTTTGGTAGTTGTGTTGCATGGCTTAATGAGGTATTCACTTTGTTTTCTCAAGGGTTAAGATTTATTCGATAGCTTCCATTCTACTTCAAAGATTTGCGAATTTTGCTTGAGATATTTTATACACTTTGACCTGTTTCTTGAGATATTCTTATAAAACATCTTATCTCTTTTCTTGTTGCTGAATGTTAGATACAAGTAGGGAAATTCTATTGTTTGAATGAAGCAACACCCGCCTCTTTTTCATCAAATTCATGACCTAGCCCATGAGTGTTGTAATTGATGGTATAAAGTGGAGCTTCTTTGATCCATAGATGGTTGCATTGGGACATGATCAACTTCAGCAGCATGGGTTTGATAGCCTCATTCATCGCTTTCATTAAAAACTTGAAACAAACTCATGACAAAAAGACATGTAATGGCCAACCTTGTTCTAAGTTTTGACTTGTGACTTTTTGCTCAAAGTTTTCAGTTTGTTATATGTTCCATTTAATCAAGGTTGAAGCACAATAATGTATATATTGAATAGTATCCAATATGAATGCATATACAGCTCTGGTAATCAGTTCTACGACATTCTTTCTTTCATTTATGACTGTTATACAATATAACCTCTCAGAAATAAACAACAATCTCTTACATGCTTTGAGTAACCAGTAACCAAAGAGCAGATTACAACGTTACACCTCACTGTTAGCTACAACTATACTTACTGTGCATTAATTTGCAGCAGAAACAATACTATTTGTGCCCAGAAATGAACAGCAGTTATGAAGGATTACAGTGACTAACAATGTGACCGATAACAGCCATGTAAGAGGTTTTTAAAGGTTATTCTCAGACCTGATTATCCACGCCAAAACTGGAAATGATCTACAGCAGCTCTATTATGAAATATGCACAGCAGATATCTCTTCACCAATGGTTGCAATGACAGGAATATTATGACAGTCCTTAAACAATCAAGTTCTGAGTGATATAAAGACTGATTGACATGTACAGATAACTCGGATTGCTACAGCAGGGTCCTAACTTAAACCCTTAGCAGATTACACAATAACAGTTCAAGACCATGCATGAATTAAAGAGTACAATATAACCAGACCTGGAGTAATCGCTCTCTAAGGTACCACGCCTCCTATAGCTTCTATCCCTCAAAAGAATACACGTACTCAGCCCAGAATGTCTCTGTGACCAGCGCCAGGCTCAGATTGCAACATAAAAAGGGTAGCCACGCCCAGCCATTGAAAATATTCCAAATTAGACTCACAGCACACTCCAATGTCCAGCAACTTCAAAACCCTTGACACCCAGCATTTCTCAATATATAAATAAACACAAGCTCAGCAAGGGTAGCGCCAGGAATGCTTCCAAGAGATACTCGTTTAACTGCAAAACCCTTTATCAAACCAATTGGGATAAAGATATAATCGATATACTTCAATTTTGCCACTGAAAGTGACCCGCAAATTGCAATAATGCTCTTGTAGAAAGCCTGAATGACTTCCTCCACAAATCTAGCTAGGGTAGATAGTTTCACTATTGATTTTGGTGCCAAAGATGAGGGTTTCCGTCCTCAACCAACTACAAACAATAAACTGGAAACAATCCAGCAGAGTCTCCTTAAGTTGTCAAATCCATCCTAACCAAATGAGAGCCAAAAAAATAGATTAAATAGAAGTGAAGGAAGAAATTAGGGCAACCTCCCATTTGAATTTTTTTCACTCCAAAAAACTTCGAAAATATTTGCTTTATACTTTACAACATAATCAAATATTCCTCAAAGGGGCACCTTGCTCAAAAGAAAACTATTTTACTTTATTCAGCCTTCTAAAACAATTTTAAGTTATCTCATTAGGCACCAAGGTACTTTTCGATGACCACCTACCCCCTCACTTAAGTTATAAAGTTATTTTATCAAAATAACCTAAGTGACTTATAAAAAGTGAATATTAAATAATTCAACCTTAGGCTCTCCAACACCACCATTGAAATAACACTGCTAAGGACACTAAGAGTCTGAGACCAGTTTCTCGAAATATACTTACTATAAATAACAACTGCTAAAAATAGTAAGTGCTCACCAAATAACAAATATAGTACTTACTAAAAATAGTAAGTGAGTTAGAACCACGCTAGCCCAAAGGAGGACATTGAAAATGGGGACATTACAAGACATAACTAAAAATTATTACTAAACATTAATGAAGGTTTGAGTTGCAAATAAAGGAATGTGTCTTGCATAGTGTAGGAAGGGTTTTGAATTGCAAATCTTTTGTAATGGTATGTTTCCATGACAATTTGTAATTGTTTAGGGGGATATTTTAATTGCAGTTATTGCATTTCCTCTTATCACATTTGTTGATATGATTGTAATAAAGGTTTGATGTATGTGTGATAGCATCTAATACATTACAAGTTTTATGTAATGGCCATTCTTCTATGGCATATGGGGCATTGTAGTTTTGAGATGGATTATTAAGTATGTTCAATTTATATGATGTAACCTATGGTTTTCATATGAATGTAAATCTGATTTTGTTGATGCTTTATAAGATATATCTCTTTCCTCTTTGCTGTTCATGGCTGTTGCCCAATGGAGTAGGCATCGGTTCACATTGTTGAAGGATCAATCAATCCATCGTTTAATCACTTCCATCATGTTAGCAATAGGAGTAGAGTATAATGCCTATTGTTTATGATTTAGTGTTATAATCTAGGGAACAAATCTCAAGCAAACCTCAAATTGTTAAATAATTAGAGAATCATATTCAACACGGTTGCAACTTGCCATTGTGTATGAAATATAAAATAAAATCATCTTGAGGGATCATAATACTGTTGTCATCCATAGGTGCATGTGCAAGGTGTTATGACCTATATAAGAGGTTATATGCAACCATAGTTGCTGGGAAACTCCATTTTGGGAACATAGACAACGTACCAGTCCCCGTACCCAAAATTTCCAGTGAATCATTTACAAATAACGTACCCTAATTTGATTGGCGTCCCCGTCCCCGTACTAGTACCAGTACCTTGCGTCTCCCGACAACTATGTATGCAACTAGTTTGTCTTTGACCTAGAGACAATAATTGGGGTCAAGTGTACACTGGGTGCAGTTGTTGATTGTTGTTGTCATGTTACATTTTATTTTGATGTACAAGCCTATTAAGGACACCTTTGGGAATATCCCTCTTGGATTTAAGCTAAGCCCAAAGTGTAGGAGAGACCGCCCACTCTTGTTGTTACCCTTTAATCATTTGTAGTTTGTTGATGAAACCTCTTTTTACCTTCTTGATGACATATCCTTGGTCTTGAAGGTAATAAATGTTATATGATTGTGCACTTGCGTTTTTGGGAAGTAATGTAAGGGAGCTCATGATCTTTGTTGTCTCCTCATTGTCTACTTCATTTTAACATATGCTCTGAACTTGCAATGTATCCAACGAAGAAAACATCATTATTGTTCATCAAGAGGAATCTTGCTAATAAGAAATACAAAGAAGAATGGTGAAATTAATTCTCACACTTCTAATTTACCATATGTGTCTTTGAAATGCGCTTAAATGAAGAGAACATGGGTCTTTGTGAAGGATTGCATAGAGTAGAAGTAGGAAATAGGAGGCTATGAAAGAGCTGAAAAGAAGTCAATGGAATTGATGAACAACCTTGGCATGGATTTGGCATTAAAGGAGCCACCTAAAACAAAACAAAGTGGACTAGAGCAGGCCTAAAATGAAGTAGATAAATTGGGTAATGGTTGTGATAGAGCCATCGAACACGGGAGCTAGACCAAGTCCAAAATAAATTGGAGAATAGATAATGATTGTGATAGAGCCACTAAGTTGGGCATAAGCAAAATGGAAACATGGTCACTTTGATCATATTGGTAAAGTAATAGAAGGTATGCCCCCCCTTAGATTGATTGCTAATAGGAAGACAATCAATTTAAGTAGAGGAGAAAGGAGCAACTACTAAGGTGTAAGTAGGAATGTGTTGAGAGAAGGGGGAACAAAGAGGGAATTGTTGGCCCTAGTAAGTGGAATAAAATGGTGCCCCCAAGGAAAGGGAAAATAGATAGTAATTAGGATATAAGTATAGGATTTGCGCATTGAAATAATAATAAATATAAAAAGAAATAGTATGGAATAGAATGAGAAAGGGAGGCAAAGTCTAAGGTATACCATTTGCAATAGAAGTATAGAATTTGCCACATAAAGAAGGCAATAGATAGGAGAAAAGAAATCACCATAGTTTAGAAAAGGAGGAGCATAACATTTATAAGAAATTGGACATATCATTTAGAGGAGTAAGAGGGTGAAAATATAACATATGTGAAAGGAACATAAAAGAGTAAGTAGGAAGCATATGTAGAGTAAGGAACATTTGAATCAAGATAAAAAAAGAGTGAGCACTAGCTTGAAGAGTAGAAAGGAATACAAAATAAAAGGAATTATGACATGAAGAAACGTAGAAAATATAGAACTATGCATAGTTGAAAAACTCGCCAATTGCAAAAACTTGACAAGCCCGGAAAATACGGTACGGAAAAAAACTTAGCCAAAAATTGCTTAAACTTCATAAAAACACATTTCTTTTTGCAAAATTCAATGATAAGATGCATCCAATGAGTCAATAAAATGAGTACATAGAAGAAACAAGCTGAGTCTAGTTGTATTTGATTGATTTGAAAGAAAATTAGATACAAAATTGCATCCTCATGTGGAATGCTCAATACACTGATATTGATAGTCTGAAACAAAATGAAAATAGCAAATTGTTTTTGTAAAACTGAAGGTAAATAGTGGAGAGTACCTAGAAAGTCAAATGAATTCAATGAGAGTTTGAGGGCAATGCCCC
>VDFB02017576.1:128448-145043 GCA_007258455.2 Sequoia sempervirens
CATTCTTCTCTGCAACAACCATTCAAATTTTAAGCCATCATTTTTCAATAAAGCAAAAAAACATAAGAAAAAAAAAACATGATTGCTATTTAATTTTTTTGACTTAGCCAAAATAGATCACCTAAGTCCTGGGTACTAAGCCTCTTATACCACAAATATTGACATGAATACTTCTCAAAAATAAGATATTTCCTCTTGCTAGTGTAGTCAAATATTGTAGATGTTTGTTTCTTTGCTCTAATTTTGAAACTCTCCAAGTTGAAATAGCATCCAACTTATAACGTTTTCCGATCAATTCCAACAAGCAATGTCCTTCCCATCTGCGAGTGCTATTATTGCAATTATGATGATGGAACCATATAAATCATCCTTATGGACAAAACTTTCCTTGCTAATTATATTTGAAAAAATTCAACTTGTCAAATATGTTTTGTTATATAATTTGCATGTATACTTTAATAATAGACAAATATTTTAAAAATAAAACTTTCAATAATTATTAATAACTAGTTAAAGAAAAGACCTTGTCTATAAATTATGAAATGTCATATATAATTTATTAAAAGTTAAAAATTATGAAACAATATAAATAATGAATTCAACTATTCAATCATTATTATATTAATAATAATTCAAATATATAAATATTAATAGTTAAAAATAATTTTAAATTTTCATATCAACTTACAAATTTTATATTATAAAATTATACAAATAATTTATTTCATTTTAATGATTTATAATAAAATTTATATTTTAAAAAAATTAAATTTTTTACTTTGACTTTTTAAAATAATAGTTATATATTTTGTATGCAATAAAAATATTTTAATAATATTCAAGTAAAAATTATATACTATTTAACATTAAACATTTAAATTAATTTTTCATTGCATATACTTTAAATATATAAATCTAATATTATAATTGTTTAGATACAAATGATTTTTTTTTAGTTCCTGCCATGGAATTATAGGCAAGGCCATATCATAACTAGTGATTAATGTTTTGAATTTCAAACAATCAAAATTGATTATTTTCTTTTATACACTATATTTGATTTTTTTCTAAAGTTAAATGCATATTTTTTAACTTTTCTAATTTTTAAATTATTTTTCTTGAATATCACTGGCTAAAAAATTTAGGCAATAAGGGCAAATTTTACGGAATTGAACATAACTTTTTTATTTTGCAATTTTTTTGCCTTTTTTTGAGGCATTTTTTTCACCACTTAGTTAATATTTGCACATCCAAAAATGCAAAAATTATGACAAAGTTCAAATTAGAAATTGTTAATTGTGCTGAGGAAAAGAGTACTCACAAGTGATTCTCATAAAATTAGATATAACAAACCCGTTTAATTGTGTTTTGTGTGGTAAGTGTTTGGAAAATCTTGATCATTTGTTTTTGCAATGTTCATTCGCCCAAAGTTGCTAGGAATTTGTCATGCAAAAGATGAGTTTTCATACTCCATTGCCAAACTCAGTATGGGATCTCTTTTCTTCATGGCCAATGCTATATAAGACTTTATTTTTTGCATGTATTTGGCGTCTAATTCCAGCTGTTGTCATATGGTCCATTTGGTGGGAACAAAATAAACGCATATTTAGAAAAGTTTCAGCACTAGATCACTCTATCCATACAACAATTGAAAAATTAGTTGTAGAAGCGGTCAATGCATATGTACAGGATTAGAAGAATGTTAGCTCCCAATTTACCTCATGGGATCAAAGCATACTTAAGGGTTGGCAAGGCATTATTCTGCCTTTTAAAGGGAGCATGAAACTGCCTTCCAAATTGAAGGTGAATATAAGCCTAATCAAATGGCACTCGCCGCCGATAGGTTTTTTCAAGTTTAATTTTGATGGTGCATCTAGAGGGAATCCGAGCTCTTTAGGGGTAGGTGTTTGCATTAGAGATTCTTGGGGTAAATTGAAAGTAGCTGGATCAATTCATATTGCTCTAGGTATGAATAATATGGCAAACTCACTGGCCATTCTTTATGGTTTGCAGTTAGCAAGGCAATTTTGAATCAATAAGATTCACATTAAAGGAGATTCACTTGTAATTGTAAACATGTGTAAGGAAAGGCAATGTCATAACTGGCATCTAAGGTATATTCTAGAAAAGGTGTGGTAGTTAATGTACAAGTTTGAACTATTATAGATCTCACATACATATCGTGAGGGGAACAAGCTTGTAGATTATTTAGCAAATATGGGGCGTCAGAAAATAGAGGTAACAATAATGAAAAATAATGATGATCTGAAAGATTTTTTGATTTGCAAAAAAAATAGATCGAGAAATCTTAAAAAATATCCTTTGAGATTGGAAAGCACGAGCATGATATCAAGCGGCTACTTCAAATCCTTGCTATATGGAGTATTGGGCTTTTGGTTGTCGACACATCAGGTGTACACGACACATCATGTGTACACAACATATCAGGCTTTTGGTTGTTGGCTCCTTTGTTCCTCCAGTCCCTCGTGCATATTTTCCACAGGCGACTCCTTTGGCGGCTACTTTTTATCCTTGCTATATGGAGTATCAGGATTTTGGTTGTCAACACATCAGGTGTACACAATATACTGTTCATTTGGCGCCATACCCGATTGGTCCTATCGCCCGATAAGCCTTTGTTAGGTCAGGGATATTGACATATGGGGTGTACACAACATACTGTTCATATGGTGTTGAACCTGATAGGTCCTATCACCTGATATGCCTTTGTGAGGTCGGCGATATCGAGCTTTTGGTTGTCGGATCCTTTGTTTCTCCAATCCCTCATGCATATTTTCCACAGGCTGCTCCTTTGGTGGCTACTTTTAATCCTTGCTATATGGAGTATCAAGATTTTGGTTGTCGACACATTGGGTGGAAACAACATATTATTCATTTGGTGCCAGACTTGATTGGTCCTATCGTCTGATAAGCCTTTGTGAGATTAGTGATATCAACTCATTGGGTGTACACAACATATTGTTCATATGGCGCTGGACCTGATAGACCTCCTATCGCCCAATATGACTTTGTGAGGTCGGCAATATCGACATCTAAGCCTACATCTTTAAGGATTTGTTAATGTTGGTCGATATTATGGGCTTGTGAGGACCCCCTTTGACGAACTCCAAAGGACTGACTAGTATTGGAGGTTGGACTATCGGGTGATCGAGGAATCGGGTTAAAATTAGGTTTGGATCCCACATTATAGTATAGGGTAAAACTCCAACTAAGGTGACTTTCAAATAATACAAAGAATGGGGCTCTTTTTATGATACAAAGACTTTGACGCTAAAAACCATCAGGGATCAATCGATCGGGTGTAATTTTGATTGCAACAAGTAAACATGACAACAATCTTGGTTGTAGAGAACCATTGCAAAGCTTATTTTGTAACTTTTATTATATATTAATATATATATCAGCTTTTAGCCTTTCGCCAAAAAAAATGATATCATTTGTAAATATATTTCTATATATTAGATGCTGCAATAAAAGCGGTTTTGTTGGAAAATGTAGTTGTGTTTAAAGAATTATAATAATTATCGTTGGCGCTTGTTTTAATCCCCTTGCACATCTAGATATTGTCACAATTGCACCAATCGTCTTCTGTGAATTGTTCTTCTTCAACCCTGTATCACAAATCATTTTCTAAAAATTGTTTTGCTTCCTAAAACATTTCAATGACATGATTAGTATTTGGTTCTTGGTTGGATGATTTGACATTACTCATAAACAATTGAGGATATAGAATTGACCCAGTAACTAGTGTATATTTTATATAACAATATCTTATGTTTTGGTTTCCTTCTGTTGTGATTTTTTCAAATAGTCAAACATTGTTTTAGATTGTCGTTTGAAGACGTGTAAATTCATCTTTATTTCCATTTCAACTCAAATTTACGTCCTTAGTTGGATTTGGCATTGCGAGGTTAGGAAATAACAAAATTGGGTTGGCGTTTGCCTCAACTGGTTCCAATTCAATGGTTGTACAGAAGTCAGAGGACAAATGACAGGTGAATCTTTCTCTAGAGCAATTTTCACATTTTGAGACAAAAGGGCACTGAGTAAGTTTTACTTCGTTTATTCTGCCATCTTATTTTTGCCAATGCCTTTCAATCTATTGAAGTTCATATAATTTTTCCCAATGCTTTTCAATCTATTGAAATTCATATATTTTTTCTCATTGCTTTTCATTTTGTTTCGTATACTAGTTATATGGCATAGTGGTTTTTTTGTTTGGTTTTGTATGCTTGTTTGTGAGAATCTTCATTGGTTTGGCCATAGATAGATGCCCTAGTTACGATGTAGTTGTAGATGCGACTTCCTTTGCAAATGATTCTTGTTGTTGTGTGTTCATTAGCTGCTCATTATTATTATTGAACCCTTAGACCTTCGCAAGCAATTCTCTTGCCATTGTGAAAACTCTCATGCACCATAATCATTCGACAAGATACCATAAAATTATGGGAACACTAAGAAACTCTTTTATTTGCTTTCTATTGCATGACGTATGGGAAAAATAGGGTCCCCGAATACTTTAATTTTAGCAAGTCTTTTTAAAGAAACTACATTGTTACCTGTAAGGCTATGGTCATGTGGAGGTGGCTAGGTGAGTTTTTTGAGGCCTAGGTATTGTTCAAAAAAAATAGTAGACTTTTTCAACCAAGTGGTCTTGTGGGTTTTTTTAATTTTTGTGGGTGAAGAAAGTTTTAGTGAGCCACATGGATTTTTTAGTGGAAGTGATAAGTTTTATATGAGAAATTGTAGGAACTATATGCAAATAGATAGTCCATGCTAAAAAAAAATTTAAAATTTAATAGAAGTGAGGAATTTTAAATTGTATATGAGAAATTATATAGAAACCATATGCAAACCGATGATCCATATTTTCTTCAAAAATAATAATTTAGAAAGAGATGTCCTAAAAGCTGCTTTATAGCCACATAAGTCCCTAACCTGGTGTAGAAAACTTTCAGTCTCCCTCCCCAACACCAGCTTAAAACTTATAGCTACTTATGTGGAACTTAGGGAAAGATTCATTTTAATCTTGTAGTTGCCCGTTTTAATTCCATTGGACTGTTCATGAAGCAAAAGTAGGAGGTTAAGATTCTTCAATGTGGCTAAATCCTAAGTTAGACGGTGTAAAGAACTGACTTGTAGTAGATATTAGGTGGGGCAGGAACGTATCACGTCATTCTTTCCATATTTATATAGATAATATTTAACATCCTAGATAATTGATATTTGTAGATCATTCTTTCCACTTTTGAAGGAAATTTGCTCCTCATAGTTGGGATTAAGGCTACAAAATGCTAGAAGAATGAACCTATCTATATTTCATGAATGTTTTTTCAGCCAACAATGTGCTATCCTCATTAGCATCTGATTCTTTATTCGATTCTCTGAGCAAGGGTTGATCTATATTACACTTTTAATATTGATAAAATTAATTTCAATGTGGTCATTTATTTTTTATAATTTTACTTTACAACATGCAAGAGTGGAAGGCCCAGCTGAAAATACCTCACCCTGATTCAAGGTGCAAGACTGAGGTATGAATCTTTCTTTTTTAATAATGATTAGTATCTTGTGATATAGTTTGGTTTATCAATACTTACAAGAATTACTTGGAAAAACTTTTTTTATACTTTTTATAAATCTTTTCTTGAACTAAAGAATTTTAGTGGATGTTTTTATTGCTAAGCGTAATTAAACTTTATGAGCCACATGTTGCCTTCATTTACAGAAAAAAGAAGACATGTTTTTTAATTAAGTTTCACATACTTGTTGTGGAGAGTGAGGTAATATTCATTTGGAAATATGTAATGTTTTTTTCCACACTATGGGGACAACAATTTTTTAAATCCTGGCCATGACATGAGAACAATTATTAAAACAAAATAAAATATTAATAGTTAAAATTTTAAAATACACATAACTAAAATAATTGCAAACTAAATGATATTGGTTGGACCAGTTTTGACTTACATCATACATCCATTGAGGTAGACATCCAAATCATTTTTTGCAGTTTTATTTTGTGATGGTGTTCTTTGATGCTATAGAATTCCATCATTCCAACTTTTTATTAGTCTGCTTAAGATGCAATTCTAAAGTTTGTTCTTGCACTAAATCAGTCATTGTTTTTAATTTGATAGGTGCCCAATAGAGACATCAAAGAGATTCATGTTAACATGTACATAAAAATTAAAACATATGACATATTTAAAAACTAAAAGTATAAAATAACTCTCAATTAAAATTAATAATTATAAAATATTTTTTAAGTAAATAAAATAAAATAAAACTACTATTGTAAACAAAATAGCTCCTACCTCTTAACAAAGTAAACAATGCAAATAAAATAAAATAACTATTGAATAAAAAATAACTCTTACATAAATAAAAATAGCTCTTCAAATGTAATATAAATAAAATAAATTAATTTTAAAAATAAAATAATGCACTAGTAAATAAACTAACTCGTATGTTAAAAAAAATTCAAAATTGATTAGTTTTTATAGATATGTATTTAAGAGATCTATATTAGTGTTGGTGACAACTAGGTGATTTTGGAGCTGGTGATGGTGAAGGTGAATATGCTTGTATTGTTGCAGTAGAAACTTTCACTGAGAGAATTTTGATTTGAATGATGATGTGCTGGGATTGAACCATTGGAATTAGATATAAACAACTCAAATTCATTGCTAAGTTCCAGGAATGAAGACGAGGACAATCCAACAGAGCAAGGGTACAATGCAATCTAAGAGTAGGAATAGTAGAGATAGTGTTGGATAATATTTTTTAAAATTCAATTGTGGGGGATGTCTTTTTTTTTTGGCTGAAATTTCAGTAACTATCTTCCTTTCAAAAAATGGACATTAATATCTACAATATTATGTTCATTGCATACATTGTTATATCTTCAAGATGATTTATTTGCTCAAGATTATTACAAAAGAAAAATTTATTCAATTATATATAAACAAGAGTTACATGGCAACGAAGTTCTTGCCAAATAGTAATAGAATTGTTATGTTTTAATTAGTTGTGTTTGATAAATTTTAGCAATGTCACAAATGATAAGTACTTGCTTGGTGGAAGGCGCATCTACTTGGTGAAAAAGCCTGTGATAGAATTAAACCTAACGGCAGGGCACAAAGCACTTTACAATCTTGATTTTAGGATTCATATAACTAATGGACACAAAACATAAGTAAGTACAAACCAAGCAACAATATAGCCCCATGCTCGACACATAAACACAAACATGAATAACTCAGATATTCAACAAATAAATTTCAATGTGGGAGGGGAACAAGGGAAGAGAGAGCTAGAGTTCCAAACAAGGACCCTCAACTCTAGTTCTAGCTTAACACACAAGCCAATTGGAAAACAATTTTGAGTTGTGTCCAGTCAAAGCTCGCCAAGATCCACAATGTTGCTACTATACCATTGTATGCTAAATTATATCGTGATCTAATTTATGGACTAAAAAATCAAATAACCAAAGCCCGCTAGGGTAAAGCAGTTACAAAGATTTTATCACATCGGATTAAATACATGTCCCCTAAAAGACACTAAAGATATAAAAGTTACTAAGTACAACATCTATAAGTTCTTAGGCTAATTACCTTGAGTTGGAGTTGTAAGGCTTATCATGTCCATTAGATCTCAATATCTTTATTATTTAATTTGTACCAGGCAGATTTTCTAGGTTGAGGCATTCCATTCTCAGTAATATTACGACTAAGTGTGTTGTACATCTTGCAAGTCTTAGTTATAATGTTGGAATATTATTGTAATGTTGGCACACTAGTTAAACATGGTAACATTCTAATGTTGTTTGCAAATGGTCCCCTTCAGGACTCAAAAATTATTGAATTTAAGAGTATTGAAAAGGATGAGTCCATCTTGGAGAAGCTAGAGTGAATGTTGAGCTTCTCCTGCAAAGTTTGACGTTTGGATTTGCAAGATGAGTACAATTCATGTGTAACTCTTGTTTGCATGTTGAGCAATGAACATGTGTCAATTGGACCCATCAATGGTTTTGAATACCACTTGGTAGTTTTCCTAGAGTCAAAATTATATGAATAAAACACTAGGGTGAATAATCTTATATATAAAGGCTTGGAGAGTGTTTAGGTGTTGATTACTTTCTCCAAGGGTAAAGAGTTTGCTGCAACATTAGATTGTTGAGTCTTTTCCTTGCATTTGATATCTATTTTGTACAACATATGGATATGTATGGAATGTTTGCTATTTTTTTCTTCTTAAAGTACATTTTGGGAGAGTGGGTGTAAATGTTTTGAATAGTTTTAAAATTGTTACAATATTCAACATGGTAAAGAATATTCTATTACTTCTAAAGTAAATTAAATATTTATCTTTTGCAATGTTAAAGTACATTTTTTCTAAAGAAAAGTATATAGTAATTTATAGATATCCTAGATAAATCTATGTTAAAGTATGGAAGCAATAAATATAGTAAAAAAATAGATCATACATTTTATTTGTATTTTATTATTTTAAATAAAAACAAATTATTTATTTACTTTAAATTTTATATGGATATCTTACATATTTTAAATATCCACCTAAAAAGACAAATAGATTATACTATTTATTTATTTTTAAATGAAGATAAATTGTTTATTTATTTTATATTTAGTATATATCTATCTAAAATACATCAATATATCAATTTGGAGGTGATTATATTAATTAGATCATTATTTCTACTTTTATAAATGAAATAAATATTAAATATTAATATCTATGTATAGACAAGTCAATAAATGAGAAAATAACATATAGTTATTTATTCACTTAATAGTAAACTATTTGTTTACTTTATAAAAATATGGATATAAATTTTGCTTTTAATAACGTAAGATAGGTAGATGTATTTAATGAAATTTAGTTATTAATATTTATAGACTAGTATACCTATAAATTTTATTTCTACAACCATATTAGCTACCAACTTATAAATTTTAAAGTTTAAAGGTGGCATAAGTTAGATAGATGTATTTAAATATTAAATATTAATATCTATGTATAGAAAAGTGAATAAATGGGAGAACAACATATAGTTATTCACTTAAGAGTAAACTATTTTTTTACTATATAAAAACATGGACATAAATTTTGATTTTAATCATGTAAATAGGTACATGCATTTAATAAAAAATATTTTTTAATATTTATAGACTAATCTACCTATTATTAGAAAAATTAATTAAAAGATGTCTAATACACCAATTTTATTTAAAGAATAACTTTAATAAACAAATATATATATATTTTTATTATGGTCATTGCATTAATGGCTTATATCGGGTGAAATTTGTCTAATTAGATTGAAGATAATTTAATTTTGAAATATGTTTGTTATATAATTGACATGTATACATTGATAATAGATAAAACAAAAATCAAATAGAAAAAATGCTTGAGCTCTCATTGATTAAAAAGAGAATTATTAATAACTAGTTAAGATTTGTGCCTATAATTCCTTGGCAGGAACTAAAAATTGTTACATTTTTTACTTTCTTTTTATAATATATAAATTTAATGTGTTCAATGTTCAATCTTCCTACACTTATTTCTAATTAATTTATTGACAATTCTGAACAAACCCCAATTCACATTTAATATTTTTTACTTCAAATGACTTTATATATGCAAATCAACTTAGAGAAAGGGGAGATGAGAACTGAATGGAGACAATGAATTAATGAAGAAGGGGGAGAGAAGAATTGAAAAAAAACAAATTGAATGGAGATGGGATAAAACTTAGAGGAAAGAAGAGATAAATATAATAGAATTAACTTTTAATCCCTACGAGACCAACAAAATAAAATTATGTAACACCACAAAAAGATAAACGAGGGAGATAAATGATGGGGCGGGGCAGAAAAAAACTATATAACACCACGATAAGATAAGTGTTTAAACCAAAGCATTAATACTTGAATTTCTGTGAGGAGTTAATCAAAATATTAGAAAACTAGTTTTGGTCCGCGCAAAATGGATTTCAAATGTTTGAGGCGCGCGGAAGTGGGCGAAAGCCCAAACGTTCATCTGCTGCTATCATGGCACGCAACGCTTACCAGCGAAAACAACAAAGAAAATCCGCCAGGCTTTCATACAGCGACGATTGTGAAAAACCCACTGACGATGCGACTGCCCACTACAATCTTTCTGGGTTTCCAACAGAATTTGCGCTATGTTTGCCAAGCCCCATAATACCCAAAGATGATGAGAAGACGAAGAGGGCCAAGAAGAGGAAGAAGACGGTACTCATAAATAACTTAGTCTCCAAATCCGACTCCAACAAGGAAAATAATGACGAATGTTTGAAAAAAGAAAGGGCACATGTGAAGAAGAACAAGAAGAATAAGAAGACATGCACGCCACTTTTGGGAGGATCAAGCTGCGAGGGATGGAGCAAGGAGCAGGATATTGCCCTTCACAATGCTTATTACGCAATCAAGCCTCTTCCCAACTTCTGGAAGCAGATCGCCAAGTTGGTATGTATTTATGCATACCCTCTTTATGTTTCCTATTCGAGTTGTCTGGTTTAGTTTCATTGATTTTTATTTTTCAACAATCACACACCCTTATCAGGTCCTTCTATTCGTTCTGTATTGTTATCCTTATTAATCTTAAAAGGGCTGGAGATTTCAAGGTTTTAAATTATAATACACCATAATGCTTAATATTAAATAAGGAATGATATTCCCTTGCTATCTCGGAGTATTCCACCTGTACCTATGGAGCTCGGTTTCACCTTAGCTGCCCGACGAAAGTTAGGTTTTATACAGTCAGTCTTTGTGGGCTCCAATCTAGACGAAATCTATTTTGGTTTCACTTGATCTATCCCTTTATCAGGAACCTCGCTAACATGTTCGATGTCCGCTGTAGGGAAAAAATATTATGCAAATGAGATTTTATTCAATGCGGTATACTTTCGTTATTTGAGCAAATGGTTTTTACCATTAATGTCGGATCTGTGGGTTATAAACTATAAGTCACCTTGGTTTCAGAAGCTTTGGACTATACCTATTGACAAGGATGAATTTTGTGTGGAGGAGCTATGCAATTAGTCATTTTGACATGACTGATTAATGGGTGTTATGCCCACTTCTAGAAATGAAAGTATTCTTTAATATAGTGAAGGAAAGTTATGCCATAGAAGACGTGTTTAATGTAAGAGCCAATTTGCAAAAATCTCATGCGGACATCGCCAGTTTGTAAAGTTGAAGCACTATAAAAACTGTTAAAATTCGTCATTAGCGGTTATAACTTAGATCCACAACTACCTAACCATGTTAACCTCATTATAAAAGCAACATATGAGTCTATTTTTTGACACAAAAAATGTTCTCTTCTTAATCTTTGTTTTGTTGCCTTTATAATGTAAATTAATGTTTAGTAATAATTTTTAGTTATGTCTCTTTGTCATGAGTTTGTTTCAATTTTTTTTTGATGAAAGCGATGAGCAACATTCAATTCTTGGATGATATACTACTATTTAAGAAAGAATGAGGAAGAGTACAAGAAGTATTTAAAATCCATAGAGAGTGTAGTCTATATATTAAGATATCAAATGCAACTTCTTTCGAAATCAAGTGCTTTTTTGGTCAGATGATCTTTAGGAAAGGGATCATAGTAGGAATTGAGATAAGGCAATTTATAATGGGATTTTTTTGGTAGTTGTGTTGCATGGCTTAATGAGGTATTCACTTTGTTTTCTCAAGGGTTAAGATTTATTCGATAGCTTCCATTCTACTTCAAAGATTTGCGAATTTTGCTTGAGATATTTTATACACTTTGACCTGTTTCTTGAGATATTCTTATAAAACATCTTATCTCTTTTCTTGTTGCTGAATGTTAGATACAAGTAGGGAAATTCTATTGTTTGAATGAAGCAACACCCGCCTCTTTTTCATCAAATTCATGACCTAGCCCATGAGTGTTGTAATTGATGGTATAAAGTGGAGCTTCTTTGATCCATAGATGGTTGCATTGGGACATGATCAACTTCAGCAGCATGGGTTTGATAGCCTCATTCATCGCTTTCATTAAAAACTTGAAACAAACTCATGACAAAAAGACATGTAATGGCCAACCTTGTTCTAAGTTTTGACTTGTGACTTTTTGCTCAAAGTTTTCAGTTTGTTATATGTTCCATTTAATCAAGGTTGAAGCACAATAATGTATATATTGAATAGTATCCAATATGAATGCATATACAGCTCTGGTAATCAGTTCTACGACATTCTTTCTTTCATTTATGACTGTTATACAATATAACCTCTCAGAAATAAACAACAATCTCTTACATGCTTTGAGTAACCAGTAACCAAAGAGCAGATTACAACGTTACACCTCACTGTTAGCTACAACTATACTTACTGTGCATTAATTTGCAGCAGAAACAATACTATTTGTGCCCAGAAATGAACAGCAGTTATGAAGGATTACAGTGACTAACAATGTGACCGATAACAGCCATGTAAGAGGTTTTTAAAGGTTATTCTCAGACCTGATTATCCACGCCAAAACTGGAAATGATCTACAGCAGCTCTATTATGAAATATGCACAGCAGATATCTCTTCACCAATGGTTGCAATGACAGGAATATTATGACAGTCCTTAAACAATCAAGTTCTGAGTGATATAAAGACTGATTGACATGTACAGATAACTCGGATTGCTACAGCAGGGTCCTAACTTAAACCCTTAGCAGATTACACAATAACAGTTCAAGACCATGCATGAATTAAAGAGTACAATATAACCAGACCTGGAGTAATCGCTCTCTAAGGTACCACGCCTCCTATAGCTTCTATCCCTCAAAAGAATACACGTACTCAGCCCAGAATGTCTCTGTGACCAGCGCCAGGCTCAGATTGCAACATAAAAAGGGTAGCCACGCCCAGCCATTGAAAATATTCCAAATTAGACTCACAGCACACTCCAATGTCCAGCAACTTCAAAACCCTTGACACCCAGCATTTCTCAATATATAAATAAACACAAGCTCAGCAAGGGTAGCGCCAGGAATGCTTCCAAGAGATACTCGTTTAACTGCAAAACCCTTTATCAAACCAATTGGGATAAAGATATAATCGATATACTTCAATTTTGCCACTGAAAGTGACCCGCAAATTGCAATAATGCTCTTGTAGAAAGCCTGAATGACTTCCTCCACAAATCTAGCTAGGGTAGATAGTTTCACTATTGATTTTGGTGCCAAAGATGAGGGTTTCCGTCCTCAACCAACTACAAACAATAAACTGGAAACAATCCAGCAGAGTCTCCTTAAGTTGTCAAATCCATCCTAACCAAATGAGAGCCAAAAAAATAGATTAAATAGAAGTGAAGGAAGAAATTAGGGCAACCTCCCATTTGAATTTTTTTCACTCCAAAAAACTTCGAAAATATTTGCTTTATACTTTACAACATAATCAAATATTCCTCAAAGGGGCACCTTGCTCAAAAGAAAACTATTTTACTTTATTCAGCCTTCTAAAACAATTTTAAGTTATCTCATTAGGCACCAAGGTACTTTTCGATGACCACCTACCCCCTCACTTAAGTTATAAAGTTATTTTATCAAAATAACCTAAGTGACTTATAAAAAGTGAATATTAAATAATTCAACCTTAGGCTCTCCAACACCACCATTGAAATAACACTGCTAAGGACACTAAGAGTCTGAGACCAGTTTCTCGAAATATACTTACTATAAATAACAACTGCTAAAAATAGTAAGTGCTTACCAAATAACAAACTAGCCAAAACATTAAAGCTTGTCGGACAACTCCAACATACTACCCAAACAGGAAACCCTACACTGTACTGCCGCTCGGATTGGTTACTAAATATAGTACTTACTAAAAATAGTAAGTGAGTTAGAACCACGCTAGCCCAAAGGAGGACATTGAAAATGGGGACATTACAAGACATAACTAAAAATTATTACTAAACATTAATGAAGGTTTGAGTTGCAAATAAAGGAATGTGTCTTGCATAGTGTAGGAAGGGTTTTGAATTGCAAATCTTTTGTAATGGTATGTTTCCATGACAATTTGTAATTGTTTAGGGGGATATTTTAATTGCAGTTATTGCATTTCCTCTTATCACATTTGTTGATATGATTGTAATAAAGGTTTGATGTATGTGTGATAGCATCTAATACATTACAAGTTTTATGTAATGGCCATTCTTCTATGGCATATGGGGCATTGTAGTTTTGAGATGGATTATTAAGTATGTTCAATTTATATGATGTAACCTATGGTTTTCATATGAATGTAAATCTGATTTTGTTGATGCTTTATAAGATATATCTCTTCCATCATGTTAGCAATAGGAGTAGAGTATAATGCCTATTGTTTATGATTTAGTGTTATAATCTAGGGAACAAATCTCAAGCAAACCTCAAATTGTTAAATAATTAGAGAATCATATTCAACACGGTTGCAACTTGCCATTGTGTATGAAATATAAAATAAAATCATCTTGAGGGATCATAATACTGTTGTCATCCATAGGTGCATGTGCAAGGTGTTATGACCTATATAAGAGGTTATATGCAACCATAGTTGCTGGGAAACTCCATTTTGGGAACATAGACAACGTACCAGTCCCCGTACCCAAAATTTCCAGTGAATCATTTACAAATAACGTACCCTAATTTGATTGGCGTCCCCGTCCCCGTACTAGTACCAGTACCTTGCGTCTCCCGACAACTATGTATGCAACTAGTTTGTCTTTGACCTAGAGACAATAATTGGGGTCAAGTGTACACTGGGTGCAGTTGTTGATTGTTGTTGTCATGTTACATTTTATTTTGATGTACAAGCCTATTAAGGACACCTTTGGGAATATCCCTCTTGGATTTAAGCTAAGCCCAAAGTGTAGGAGAGACCGCCCACTCTTGTTGTTACCCTTTAATCATTTGTAGTTTGTTGATGAAACCTCTTTTTACCTTCTTGATGACATATCCTTGGTCTTGAAGGTAATAAATGTTATAGGATTGTGCACTTGCGTTTTTGGGAAGTAATGTAAGGGAGCTCATGATCTTTGTTGTCTCCTCATCGTCTACTTCATTTTAACATATGCTCTGAACTTGCAATGTATCCAACGAAGAAAACACCATTATTGTTCATCAAGAGGAATCTTGCTAATAAGAAATACAAAGAAGAATGGTGAAATTAATTCTCACACTTCTAATTTACCATATGTGTCTTTGAAATGTGCTTAAATGAAGAGAACATGGGTCTTTGTGAAGGATTGCATAGAGTAGAAGTAGGAAGTAGGAGGCTATGAAAGAGCTGAAAAGAAGTCAATGGAATTGATGAACAACCTTGGCATGGATTTGGCATTAAAGGAGCCACCTAAAACAAAACAAAGTGGACTAGAGCAGGCCTAAAATGAAGTAGATAAATTGGGTAATGGTTGTGATAGAGCCATCGAACACGGGAGCTAGACCAAGTCCAAAATAAATTGGAGAATAGATAATGATTGTGATAGAGCCACTAAGTTGGGCATAAGCAAAATGGAAACATGGTCACTTTGATCATATTGGTAAAGTAATAGAAGGTATGCCCCCCCTTAGATTGATTGCTAATAGGAAGACAATCAATTTAAGTAGAGGAGAAAGGAGCAACTACTAAGGTGTAAGTAGGAATGTGTTGAGAGAAGGGGGAACAAAGAGGGAATTGTTGGCCCTAGTAAGTGGAATAAAATGGTGCCCCCAAGGAAAGGGAAAATAGATAGTAATTAGGATATAAGTATAGGATTTGCGCATTGAAATAATAATAAATATAAAAAGAAATAGTATGGAATAGAATGAGAAAGGGAGGCAAAGTCTAAGGTATACCATTTGCAATAGAAGTATAGAATTTGCCACATAAAGAAGGCAATAGATAGGAGAAAAGAAATCACCATAGTTTAGAAAAGGAGGAGCATAACATTTATAAGAAATTGGACATATCATTTAGAGGAGTAAGAGGGTGAAAATATAACATATGTGAAAGGAACATAAAAGAGTAAGTAGGAAGCATATGTAGAGTAAGGAACATTTGAATCAAGATAAAAAAAGAGTGAGCACTAGCTTGAAGAGTAGAAAGGAATACAAAATAAAAGGAATTATGACATGAAGAAACGTAGAAAATATAGAACTATGCATAGTTGAAAAACTCGCCAATTGCAAAAACTTGACAAGCCCGGAAAATACGGTACGGAAAAAAACTTAGCCAAAAATTGCTTAAACTTCATAAAAACACATTTCTTTTTGCAAAATTCAATGATAAGATGCATCCAATGAGTCAATAAAATGAGTACATAGAAGAAACAAGCTGAGTCTAGTTGTATTTGATTGATTTGAAAGAAAATTAGATACAAAATTGCATCCTCATGTGGAATGCTCAATACACTGATATTGATAGTCTGAAACAAAATGAAAATAGCAAATTGTTTTTGTAAAACTGAAGGTAAATAGTGGAGAGTACCTAGAAAGTCAAATGAATTCAATGAGAGTTTGAGGGCAATGCCCCCAATGGGTTCGAGGGGC
>VDFB02017577.1:0-51962 GCA_007258455.2 Sequoia sempervirens
GGGGTCTTAAGGGGATGTCTTAGGGGTCATAATAGAACATGTTATTTAAGGGGCGTCTAAAGGGGTCATAATAGAATGTCTTAAGGGGATGTCTAAAGGGGTCATAATAGAATGTGTTAATTAAAGGGGATGTCTAAAAGGGGTCATAATAGAATGTGTTAATTAAGGGGATGTCTTAAGGGGATGTCTAAAGGGGTCATAATAGAATGTGTTAATTAGGGGATGTCTTGAGGGATGTCTAAAAGGGTCATAATAGAACATGTTAATTAAAGGGGATGTCTAAAGGGTCATAATAGAATAATAATGTATGCATGATATTTAGTGATTATACAATTAGACAAAGTTTCAAAGTAGGAAAACATGCACATTTAACAAAAAAAAAATATAGAATATAAATTTGATACATAGAAGTACACAGAGTATGTTTAATTCTGTAAGTATGTATGTACATATATGTCATCTCAAAACAATGTTTACAAAATTTAGATATGCCATCTCAAGAAAATCTCAACCTCGTGCCTAGAATGTAGTAGGTCTTCACACCACCTGATATAAAAAAGGTACAAGCAATATCAATGAAATCATCAAAACATACATATTTTAATTTATATAAAACTATCTATATGTACATAACTCAAGTACCTGCATTTAAAAGTATTCAAGGTTGAATGCATGCATCCTCTCCTTTTTGTTTCAAAGTATGAGATCAATGCAATGATGGCTTTAGGATACAAAAAATGGCAATAAATCAATTTTAACTATTTATGTCCAAACAATATCAATATGTAATCAAAACATGTATTTAAATATAGTTTAACTGATAATTACCTGTTTTTACCAAGTATTCCTTGTTGTCTAGGTTGAATTTGCATGGACTAGATCCTTTTTGTGATTATGCCTTAAGGATATATAAAAGAACAATTTAAATCAATTTCAACTAATAACACACTTGACCAATGTCGAAACATGTATTTAATGTATTTAAAGGACAAAATAAAACTAAAACTATATTTACCTGTATTTACTTAATCCATTGTACCATCTGCATCCTCTCTTTTTTGCAATGCATCTATGATTGCCTCATGCTCTTCCATAGAAATTGACCATAGTAATTTTTTTGAAGGTCTTCCACGATAGCACTCTAGTTTTATATTTGTTGCCACCACCAAATGTAAATAATGCATAATCTTTTTATGTCTTTCATAGTCTTCGAATGCAAGTAGGCCATTCTTTCTTCTCAAGTATTTTAAGTAGCCCGAGTGCGACCCAACCACCACTTAGATCCTGTTGGAAGAAACATGTTGAAAACCACCATCAAATAACTTCTCAAAATTTACTTAAGGGGATCAAAGACTTGTTCTAAAAAATTTCTTAAAGGGGATCTAAAACTTGTTATCAAAATTTGCTTAAGGAGGTGTCTTAAGGGGATCACCATTACTTTGTTGGATAATAAAGCCATCATCATCTTCTTGAGGTGTTAACTTAACTTATGTTTTAGTTTCCACACAGGCAACCAATAAATGCGTTGCGCTCTTCTAAATTCCCCTCGAGTGCAATAACTGCATACACATGTCCTGCCAACAAAATTTGATTTAACAACTTGTGCATATCCATATAACTAATTTAGTATTAAAAAATAGCTTAATAAAGCAAAATAAAATGAAATAAATTAAATTAAAATTACCTTCTTGTACAAGGTCTGAAACACGATCATAATCTTCAGATGCAAACAATTGATCATTTTCTTCAATAGTTATTTCATATTGATTATGTGCTTCTATAGGTGTCAACGATCTTTGCTGCCACTGTTCAACCCATTCTGTATTTTCACAAGCTTCCCAATTTTCTGAGATACAAAAATGGCAAAAACATGCAAGCTCCCTTGTCCAAATAGTCCATGTGCTTGCTGTCGCACTCCTAAATGAATGCAATTTAGTAGATCCACTAATTGTCTCACAATCAACTCTAGATACAATGTTTTCTTCTTCCACCAACCAAAAGAATCGATGAACTGTAGAGTAATCACTTGAACCAGGTGCAGATAATCTTCTATTACACCAATCCATAATCTCATGTGCATTTTTAAATTTTACTGAATCCTCGAATTTTAATTGTTCTCTAGCAAGAATTCTTTTGACACACGCACCAGCTCCATCATGTTCTCCTTTACCATGCCCGGCTTCAAAAAAACTCCATATATGTTGGAAATTAAGTTCCTTGTGAACCCTACTTAACCAATAGAACATTCTAGCATTTTTGAACTGCCCCGTACAATTATCTGACCATATGAGGTGTTCTTTCATATGGATTCCTCTTTCTCTTAAATTTCTATAAAATATACTAAAGCAATATTGAACAAACTCTGATGAGTGTAACCGATTGTCACTCAAATAAAAATGATACTCCCTCAAAACTTTTCTATCATCCTTAGTGCTATCATGCATGTCTATAAACAATATGGACAAACATAGCTACTTGCGAAATTATAATATTGAGATTGAATTTCCCTCTGCGAGTGAAATTACCCTTGAGAAAGTATAGTACTAGTGGAAATGTGTTTCTACATGCTGTGAGAGTGGCCATCAAGCCGCCGAGGCATGTTGAGTGCATAACATATTTTGGTACAATTTTTATTATTAAAATTCACTCATAAATGCATGCACACTAACTTTTACGTAACTAAATCACAATGCTTTCCTATTTTTCCATCTTTTTAAAGAATCTTGAACATTCCTAAATCTTTGGCGTCTACTAATTGTCCAAAATCATGATCCACTTTCATGCAAACAATTTCTTAAAAATGAAAGATTTCCACAGTTAATGCATTGTCCACAAATACAAGAACTTAAATAAAATAATTTATCATTAGATTTTTCACAGAACAAACCTAAAATAAACTCTCTTATTGCTTCAGGTGGCATATCAATACCACAATCCTGTATAATCATGTTAGTATGCAAGGTACAACGTATATATCGAAAAACATCATAAAAATAATGAAATTGAACATGTATTTTACAACAACAAGATATTAGTTGCTTATTAATTTTTACATACCAGGGTTTACATTTTTTAAAAGACCTTTGACTTATTTTAATATTACCAGCTAACACTAAATCGCTACAAAATTTTCTATAAAATTCAGTTTGTGGTATATCTAATAGGTGTTTTGGGTGAGGGATCATGGGACTTTGGACCCCACCCTTAATTTTTAAAACATCTCTAGCATTAGATGAAACCCTAGTATTACCATGCCAATATTTTTCAATCAAATATTTAATTGCAACATTCAATTTCATATCAGACCTTGGTAGTCTCCACTAAAACTCCAACATTGATTGATAGGATCATTTTCTATACTTTCTCTTCTTGTTGCTGCTCTTAGTAATGTTTTAGGATGCATTTTTAAAAATTCACTAATTTTGCTTACCATTCTTTTATTCAAAGTTGTTTTATTGACTATAGCAGTAGTTATAGCTCTTCTTCTTTGGATTTTTATCTTTAGATCGCTATTTTTTTCCTATAGATTGAATGGCACTGCTAACTTAGCGATGGGCATAGCATGTTTTAATGATTGATCTTTCTTTTTGGTTTAACATAAAAGCCTAACCTTTTCATTACTTTCCTCATTTTTGCATTCTCATCAATTGCATCATTAGTTGACATTGAAATGCAATATTTTTACGATAAAAGAATTCGGTGTATATTCTATTCACATGTGTTCTTATTTGCCTCCAAGAAATTTGATCAGGAAGATTATCTAAAATACCACTTCCAATTTTAAAAAAAGTATTTTCATTAAATTCAACATCACATTCTGAATTTTCATCTTCATTTTCATCAACAAAATAGTTTTCATTTTCATTTTCATTTTCATCAACAAAACGGTTTTCATTTTCATTTTCATCTTCATTTTCATTAACAAAACGGTTCTCATTTTCATTTTCATCAACAAAACAGTTTTCATTTTCATTTTCATTTTCATCAAAAATATAGGTTTTGTTTTCATTTTCAAGACAATGATCATTTTGATTTTCATTTGCAACAAAAGATTTTTCCTTTTTGTTTTCAACAAATTCTATAAAAGTTTCATTTCTTTGAATATAGTCAATGTCAACATCATTATATCCAGCTTCTTGTAAATCTTCTACAAACAAATTTACCATGTCACTAACATGTGGATTTGAAGACGTACCTGGATTTGTGTATATTGAAACATTCTTCATAGCACTCAAAGAGGGATTTGAAGACATAGTAGGACTTGTTTGTATAATCATATTCTTCTCAAAATTGACTCCTTGCAAATTAGCTTCATCTACAACTATGGTATCTTCAATAGTTGTTGAATTGGTTGCTCCACCATCGTTCATTGATTTTATTCTCATTCTTCTTTCTCTTTGTCTTTTTCTCTCTTTTTCTTTATTTGCTTCAACTTCTTGAGGAGTCAATGTCTTTCTTCTCTTGATACGAAATTTATCTCCCATAATTATAAAATTCTCAACGCGAATGAATGTTAGTAGTGAAATACTTCAAAATATTGAATCCAAATTGGAAGTTGAATACCTATTACGCCAAAATTCTTCCTCTTGTGTTCCTCAAAACAAATAGAAAACTACCACAATTCCACTTTAAAAATTGTTTTCTTTATGCTTCCTTTGAAAAATTCAATCCATATTGCAAATTTCACTTCAAAAATGGTGTAGATGATGCTCCCTTTGATAAAATCAACAAAAAATCAAATTGACCACCTGTAAATACAATAACTTATGAAAAATAATTGATTTTCAGTACTCTCGGCCATACATATCAAGTTGCAAAGTTGCAGAGTTGATAGTAATTGTCAACAGTGTTTTTAAATAATATAAAACGGGATCCCGTCTATAAAACGCGATCTCGTTTCTAATAAAACGGGATCCCGATTACCAAACGGGATCCCGTTTACTAATAAACGGGATCCCGCTTCATTATCGGGATCCCGTTTACTAAAATAAGTTTGTGAGCCGTTGTAAAGGTAACGGGATCTCGTCTTGTAAACGGGATCCCGTTACCTTTACAACGGTCGAAATCGAAACGGGATCCCGATTATAACACGGGATCCGTTTGATAATAAAGGATCGTGTTATAATTGGGATCAGATTTTTTGGTAATTTTGTTTTGCATCGTGGGCGGGTTTTTGCCAAGGTTTTCGGTTCGGGAAAAGCTTTGGAAGTCCGAACCTAAGCCTTCAACCTGGTTTGACCTGCAAATTGAAGGCCCTAACAATGTCAAAGCAAAATATCAACTTTGGACATATGGCTGACGACCTTTTTTCAAAAATTTTCTGACAAAATGAAAACCCATTTTAGATCAAACAATGCAGATTCTAAATATATAATTTGTTTTGCAATTGAATTATTATTTGTATTTTTCAATTAATTTATAATAAAATTGGTGCATAAACTTTAAATATCAGAGTTTTTTACTATTTGAATAACTTTTGATCAACATAACATTTTGACAAACGGATTGCACGAGAGCAAACTTCAGACAATTCTTTTCAATTTAAAAAAAAAATCAAAAAATGATAAGTTTAGGTCATCTTATGCATGTCGTACATGACGATTTTTCAAAACAACAAATTTGCCTAATAAAAAATTAACAAAAAAAAAAATATTCAATAAAAAATTACAAAAAAATATCAAGAGCAAGGTTCAGTGAGTCATAAAACTTTTCCCAAAAGGATTTAGAAAAATACGATAATTTAAGTCAAAATATGGATGTCGTACACGTGCATGGTATGGTACAAAAAAATGACTTTTAAACAGTGGTTTTTTGAAATGCCTATTGAAACTCAATTTGTACAATCTGGGTATTGAAATAAATTATATATTTGGAAACTAGACTCCAAGCACTACATTTTATGATTAGTGACTTTTTTAAAGATTTCATCTCTAAGTGCTTCAAGTTTTAAGGTCAAATGTATCAAATACTGAAAATCAGGGAAAACACTTCCACTTTTTGGCCAAAAAGTGGACTCAACTTCTTGCACACACCCTTTTACCGTAAGCAAGTGTAAAGTGTGCACCAATGTTTGTCAAGATCAAGATAACTCAGGCTATGGATGTAGATGGATGAAAATGGATTGGATAAATGGTTCATGGATGAATGGATTTATTATGGATAGGATGATATGGAATGCTAGATTTATTACAGATGGGATGAAATATTGGATTTTATTATGGATGGGATGAGATACTTTCACCTAAACTGGCGCACGTAGATGCTCAATTCTACTCATGACACCTGTTTTCCAGGTTTTCATCATGGTATCTGCCCAAAGCGCCGCCCATGTGGTTTTCACTAGAGGATGATTTTTTTTCTTTCACTGTTTTCAATCCTTTTTCTGATTTTTTCTTTTTGGATTTTCATATTTTTTTGTATTTTTCTAAAAGATTTTAAGCTCATGCTGAATCACAAGGTGTTGTTGATGTAGATTCCCCTATCATAATGTGTCATTGATATCCTTCCTGGATAATTTTCTTTGCTAAGATACATGCACTTGAATGCAATTTTTGAGATTCTTGATCTGGTTCATTGATACCGGAGTTGAATTTTTCTTTGTGCACACATCGCGATAGAGTGCCTTCTAAATCCTTATGATTAAGGATCTTTGCCAATACATGGTCAATGTGAGAATTGGATATCATGCGTGGAGGCATGGATGGAGTGTGTTTAGGGATAAAAGATGGATTGGTTGATAGTTTGCCACTTTTGACTCTCCAAACTTGGGAAGATGAGAAATGATGAGTGGATACGAAAGTGTGCATGGAATTAGGACCGACTGCTTGATACCCTTTGTACGTCACTTGAAAATTCTATTTTTGCTTTTGCGGACATCTTTGATGGATGCTTTTCCCTTTTTTATTTTTCCCCATAGTTTCTTTGACTGATGGGGTTTGATAGGGATGATCTTTATTTGTATCCTTTGGTATCCATGTGTATTTGATTTGTCCATTATGCTTCTCAGCTTCTTTTTCTTTGATAACATTCTTCGTACTTTGATTCAAATCTTTCTTTTGAAGTTGGTCCCAATTCATGGATGGGGTGATGGGTGGAAGAAGATTCATGATGTGACTAGTAGTATTGGCATTGGTTTCATCATAAGGATTCTTCGTGCTCCCTATGTTGACATTTGCTTGAGATGAAGTTGCCCCAGTATGGTGGTAGTAGCACCTTCATGCTTTGATTCTGCCTATTCCAAGAGCTCTTGTTTAGAATGCATTCTTTGATAAATGACCATTGTAGATGATGTTATTGGAATTTGCTGCTCTACTAACTTCAGAATATCCTATTTTGTCTAACCTATTTCCTTGACTAGATACTACTGGATATCTTCATAGATGATGTCCTCAGTCTGAATTTTGGATATGTCTGATCCTAATGTTGTCAACTCAATAACCTGTGCTTTTTGTGTAATAATGTTAGGAGTAAAAGAATCTTGTTCTGAATGAAGATCATCTATGTGTCTATCCATAGAAAGCATCTCATGGGTAGATGGAGGAGTATGTGCTACGTGGATATGATCATCTTGTGTAGATAGGATAGTTTCCAATAGATCATTGTAGTATCTTGGAGATATGAATTCTTGATCATGAACAATTTCAGAACTGCTTTCGACATGCTTTGGATCAAGTTCTTAACATGGGTCAATTTCAAAGGATGGGTTTCTTATAAAGGGTTCTTGGATATCTTTATTAGGCATAGGAAGTGGCTCAATATCCTCTTGATCTTTGAGTGAATTGGGATCAAGTGTTGAGTTGAAGATTCCTTCAATATCAGCAATCATGAGGTCGAAGGACGTCAATATGTCTTGGAAAGGACCATTGCTAGACTTTGGTGAGAGATATTGATCATGCTTTAGAATAAATTCTTGAGATATTCCCTCTAACTCATTAGGTGATGTAGAGACATTTTCAACATGATCATTGGTCGATGCCTCGTTGGATGAGGTGAAAACATATTTATTGATGGATAGATCTTGATCATTGTTTTGAACAATTGTGGTGGAGGAATTTCCAATGTCTTCAACCATAGGGTCAAGTGATGTTGGCATTTCTTTGATTGGATCATTATTGGTTGGTGGAATTTGATCATGATTGAAAAGTGACTCTTGACATATGTTGATTTGATCATTGGATGAAGTAGAAATAGCTTCAAGGTGCTGAGTGATGGATTGATCTTGATCCTTGTTCTCAACAGTTGTGGTGGAGAGATTGCCAATGCTATCATTATCTCCAATAGTGATTATCTTTTGATCAATCAGGTCTTGGATGAGTTTTTTGAGCCGAACACAATTTGATGTTCTATGTCCCTTTATTCTATGATAATCACAAAGGTGCTTCTCGTTATACCCTGGTGGTTTTATGTCTGGTTCTGGATAGTTCATGTAAATGGGGATTTTGATGAGATTTTCTTGTACCAACTATTACAGGATTGATTTGATTGGTCTCCCAAGTGGTGTGTATTTTCGCTTATTACCTTGTGAGACTTGTACTTTAAATTGACCTTGTGGTGATTATTTTTGGAGATGTGGTGAGTGATCTTTGAGATGTGGTGATTGATCCTCGAGACGTGGTGATTTGGTTTGTTGTTGATGTTGTTGATCTTGATATACGACTTCTTGACATTGGAGATATTGTTCTTGATGTGATTGTGGACATAACTCAATGCTTTGATGATATGGTTCAATCAATGGTAGAGTACATTGATTTTGGAGTAAAAATGTCTCTTGTTTCAAGGCTTCAGTTAGTTTGTCAAGTGAAGCAATTTGGTCTAGAAAACCTTGGTCTTGATTTTGATCTTGGTACCCTTGATATAGTTGATTTGGATTTTGTTTAAGCAGATTTGGAGTGTGTACTTGTGGTGTTTGAATGGGATCATGGAAAAATTGATTTTGGACAATGTTCTGACTTGGGATGATGTTCAGATTTGGCATGATAGGTTGAAATTGATCATTTTTGATGTTGGGAATCACATTGCCTTGTTTTAGGTAACTTTGATTTTGCATGGTGTTACCTTGATGTGGATTAATACACAGATTCGTTAACATCTTGTTTGGACTTCAAACAATATTTGTATGATTTGAGAACATATCCACCCCAAAGTTTACCAAGTTTGGATTCAAAATGTTCATGTTTGGTATAGTTGTACATGGTACATTCACATTTGGCATATAGGGATTTGATGGGATGATGTTCATTTAAAGGCTCAGGAATTGAGTATTTGGTTGAAGGATTTGTAATGCTAGACTTGGATTTAAATCTACCATTAGAAAAGGTGTTCCAAGATTTAGATTGGGTAGACTCACATTTTTTGTACCATTGAGGTTTGTAGGAGATAATGATCCCATGTATGGATTGTATAAATTTGAGTTTTGAAAATCAATTGGCATTGTAAAGCTTTGATAGTTTGGTTGACTTGGATTACTCATGATGTATGTATCAAGTTTATATTCCATGTTCCTCTTGTGTTTTGACCTTGTTGACTTCTAAGGTGTTTAGAACCAATGATGAGATGAATGATGAAAGGGGTGAATGATATGGGTGTTGAATGTTTAGGGACTTTGTATCAATGCTAGACTTAGGGCTTGATTTTGATTGTTTGATTTGGATAGTGAACTTGTAGACCCTAATATGTTGGATGTGATCTTAGGAGGAATTTGTTCAAAGGATTGCTAATTCAATTAAATGTATGAGAAAGGATGCATTCTCCTACACCTAACTAAACAAGGTGATTTTGATTTTGATGATTTACTGAAGTCTAGAATGATGTTTTCAAAGCTCTAAAGTTGTTTGGTGGGATGGGTTTTGATAGATGTTTGGGATGGATGAAGTGTTTGATTTGGTCCTAAATGAACCTAAGAAGGACTTGTTTACTAGACCAAGATATTGAAGAACATGCTTTTCTCTAAGAGTAGTTCAAACCAAAAAACCAATGTTTGCATGAAAACCATATGACCAAAAGAGACCAAGCACATGTGTGGGGTCTAATTGATTCAATGTTTGCTTAATGGATTCTTTTTATCACAAACACACTTCTTGCTTAGTTTTCAAACTGAATATCTATGTCTCAATTCCTTTTCATTCCACAAGGTCCATTATGTGAAAATCAAGGTTTCAATAGCATATTTTCCAATTGTTGACTTTGGAATGAGCAAATCGAGATGAAATCCAAATGTTTAGAAGCCTTTAAGGATACGAATCCCAAGGGCAAGCAATAACATGTGAATTTGTTCAAGGATATTTGCTTCTCCTAAAGGGTTTGAGATTTGATGCTCATGTTGAATGTTGGTTTTCCAATTTTTTCAATCAAAGAACTGTGTTTTCAAACTGACTCACAAGCAATATAACATTCTAGCTTAATTGGTATTTTTTTCTTGGTGGGCTTGCCTCATGCCCTTGATAGTAGAAGAGATGATTTTACATGCAACCAAGGAGAGAGTATAAAGGTATGTTAAGAATGAAGTCTTAACCTCTATACTTTAACCAAGATCGGACATTGCAAGTGACTTCTTGGAATCTAAGTTCCAATGCACCACTTCGATAAACTCATTGGATGGATTGGTTGGTTGCTACAAAAAAGGGTGTTAATTCAGACTTTCCGTTCGTGTAGATTGACCCATATGGCGAGATTCCCTTTTCAGATCCATCTCGTCCAAGTCAACCACTTGATACTGGCATTTACTCCAGTACCCACATTTATATTCTGGCTGGAAATACTCTTGGGTTCAAAGTGTTACCAGTTGAGTCGTTCCCTTGGGTGAGTACTTTTTCCCCAAGGCAGGCCCTCTAAGATAGACAAAAGCGAGTAAACATATTCATAGTTCGATCAACCTTCATTTAGAAACAAAGGGAGAACACATGCAATAGGTTTACTCACACTCGCGCAATGTTTTGTTCAATTTTTAAATCCAAACTGAAGTGTGGAAGTGATTACTTTATCTCAACCTAAGATCACAAAAAAGGCCTTTTGATTCTCATGATCGCTGTAAAGTGCGAGAGAAGCGCATACGTCCTTTTTAATGATGTTAGTTTAAGTAAGAAATCACAAAAATAAAGTTGCACATGTTCATTTTAAATCCACAAAGCAATGATTTTGATTCATTTTAAAGCACCAAGATGAGATATGAGCATTGCCTTGTTCAATTTAACCAAATCTAGAAGCTAGTGAGTTTCTAGGGTTCAATTTTATCCCAACTTTGAAAAAAAATCAAAACAATGGTTGGTTTTTAAACCCAAAAATAAAACTAGTTTGCTTAAAACAGAAAATGAAAGCTGGAAATGGATGCCTCAAGTTATTGCAATAAGCATTAAAAAATGCTTTTTCCAAGTTCAAGTCCCCACTATCCGATTCAAATCTGTCGTTATTTGATTCCTACGTGAGAGCAACCATCGTCGATGTCAACCTGCAATCATTCAAAACAATCACAAATAAGAAGTATGATATTCAAGGAATCAATGATAACAATACAGTTTCAAACCAAACAAGAAAAATAATCCCTTGAGAGATAAAGATTCGCAGCTATCCTTTAAATTTGATAGGCAATGTTTAAATTCGGTCCACGTTAAAGCTTGCTTGGGTCTTTCGTATCTTCAAGTCATAAAGCCATAGAAAGTACTCCTTTGGTAACACAACCAACATACATTGAATTGCATTATTAAATACAAAGATACTTAAATCTGCACATTAAATCACCTTAGTATGGCCTATCAATTCTCCAAATAGGTTTTGCATTCAAGGATTTCAAGCTCCACTGACAGATAGATATGTGTACTGATTACCAAACCACTCAATTTTAAGATTGATTTACCTTGACATAATGCCTATGACAGTAAATTGAAGGCTGGCGCAAAAAATAGGTCAAGTGGCGAATGAGTTAATGCTTGTTTCTCAATCGATATCAATGCACATTTTACAAGTTGTTGGCTTATGACATGACATGCACTAGGAAGGACACGCTGGGCAGGTAAGACACAAACTAAAGACAACAGAACTAACGCTATTTTAAATCAATGAATTTCTCACTGCAAAAAAGAGTATGTTTTCCTTCTTTAAATTTGATCTGCATGATAAAGATTGTTCAAACTAAAAAAACAAAATAAATGTGCTATTCTTTTAGTTCTATAACAAGCAAGATTGAGAGCCTTAATGTGTTCTACCTGCGCCAAAGTTAGGGATTCAACTGATTAAAAATCAAGCATACCAAACATAAAAGTTAGTACATAAAACTAAATCTAAATATAAGGCATTCATGAGGGGTGTTAGTACATAAAACTAAATCTAAATATAAGGCATTCATGAGGGGTATGTGTAGGATCATGATGGGCCAAAAAGTGGCAATATGATGGGTATGTGGCTGACAACTATTTTTTACCCAAAATTGATGAAATAAAAATGGTTTTTAAAGGAGATTCTCAGCTTTCCATTGATATAAATTATTCTTTACCTTGAATTTAATAAGTAATTATTATTAATTTTCTATTCAAATTATGACTAAAGTCTTGATTGATAGGTTGATTGAAAAACATCTATAGCTTTCAAACAGTGTCACATTTTCTGAATCCAAAATAAGTGTCACATTCTATGCTTCGCATACTATAGGATTAAAAAGCGAAAAATTGAATTTCATGAAGTTTTGGCCATGTTAACAAGGTCAGACATACGAGTTTTTATATTTTTTAAAAATTTGTAATAAAAAATCATAATTAATTATTTACTTTGGAAAAAATTACAAAAAAATATGCATCACATTAGGGCATGAGTCCTCTACTTATATCTAAAATATTATAAAAAAATATTATCATTTTATTGTGGTTAGGGTGGTCGACAGACACCTACTTCTTATTTTTTCCTGAAATTTACATAACCAGACATTGAAATTTCTAATTTTCACCAAATAGAATTTTTTTTTCTTATACAAACCTAGTAGTCTAGAAACTACATTCAATTTTCTACAGATTCTATTCTTACATATTTTTGAAATAATATAGGTAACTTATTCAAATTTTTACGTCAAGTTGCCTAACTCTGATTTTTCTAAATTTTTTGCCACTTAAGGGCTTTTTTTTTCCATGATGATCCTGCACATACCCTGAGGCCGCATATTTGATGTTTTTAAATCTGATGGTTTTGTGAAGCTGTAATGCCCATAATTTACACTAGGGAAAAAACGCAACTAACAATTTTTTTTTGAACAATAATACAACATACTAACATTTAACAACTACACGTGTATGGAACATTTAATGCACAATGGGTGTCGTTGCCTATACAATATTGTCACCGACACACTGCTCGAGAGTGGGGTAAGAAAATGAAACAATTTTGGGTTGACTCCAAACAAAGGGTATACGAGGCTCTTAACTACCAACCAAAATTTGATACCCACTCTTGCATGGAAGTTAATGTCCTTGAAAGACATCCATGGTATGGGTTCTAATGTGAAGAAAAAACATATAAATATCATCAACTTGATTTACTATTAATCCCAAAGGTTAATTGATGGAAGATCATTTAACTTGATAGACCCACACCTTTTAGCCATCTTGACGATATTTTTGAAAACCACTTAGAACAATTCATCACGAAATTTAAATATAAGAATAATTAAAATATTTATAATTTACATGTTAATTATTAAATTCCCATTTCTAATTTATTTATTATTATCCTCTATTAAATTATTACTAATTTAATTATTATATATGTGAATTTAAAAGTTATAAAATTAAATGCAAATAGATACATTTAAAATTGCTTTACATTCACATATTATTAATTTCCCTAATAGGAAGGAAGGAAGAATATAAGTAGAGAGATATTATTATTATTATTATTTTAAGAACCCTTGATATTAGGTTTTTAAAATCCATTTTTTTTCCTTATTAGAAAAAAAATAGAATCTTTCCTAAAGGGATGGAATACATTCCCTTCTTTTTATTTTTAAGAGCACTAAACATAGGATATAAGGTGATGTAAATAATAGACATCTCTTACGTTGGAGAAATAAAGTGAACACTAACATAACATATGGAGATGAATTAAAGGTAAGGTTACAAGGTAATTTACTGAGTGTCGCTCTCATGAGTATAGAGATAATTAATATCATTAAAACGTGAAGAGCATGATTTTCTATTGAGCACTATAATGAATGTGTGTGACTATAACATGGACTTTATTCCAAATCAGAAGACTCATTTTATTTTAATAAGACTTGTGATCAACATCGGCCCTAAGATATCAACCAATATCAACTTGCCCTATCTTATTTTCTTGCACATTATTCTGAATTTTCAGAACCACGGATCTACTTAGAGTTGCCTCCAAGGATTTTAAGCTGCGTTGGTTATTATGTAAAGGAATTTGGTCAATGGACGCGTGTGTTAAGTTGAGTGTGTGACATGCCAAATCTAATGGTGATCCAAAATCCTGTTTTTCTCACATTGCCTTTGATAACCCTTGCACCAGGCACGGGACACACTGCAGAAAGTGACGTATTAACAAGTCTGACCAATCACCGGAAAGGAAGGATGTGGCAACAACCATAAGTCAATTCTTTCTCCTGAGCATGAAATGACATTTCAATTGCCAGGGTCACCCAATCAATTTGATTGATTCATTCAAAGGTAGAATGGAGATTATAAAAATATATATAACTATATAAATTTTGTTTTGTTTAAGAGATCTAGCCTCTATTCTTTCCCAGTTTTTTTTTTTTTTCAGAGTGCAGTGTTCTCACGATTAGGTTCAGTGAAACTGGTGGCAACATTAATTTGAGCTTTGCAGTGGCGAATAGTCCACTAGGTGTATGACCGAAACCTAAATGGGCAAGCAAGATACATTACCATTAGTGGAACATTTAGATGGGTGTGAAAACAGGAAGAAAAGGGCATTGTCCAGGTTTCTCCATTGAGAGTGATCTGATTTCCTGCAGCAAGCTATAGTCCTAGAGATAATGATGAATCTCAAATGAAAATGGTGCCTACTAGAGGCATGATGTAGGGCACAAACTTTGAATGTAAATACAACTTGCGACATGATGATTGCTTGTAAAATGAACAACCAACTTCAAATAAAGGTAACTTGTGACAAGCACATCGGCCCATTCCTACAGATATTAGGCATAACCGAAATACATGAGATTATTTACCTCTAGCTTAAAGATGAGAATTGAACTTATAAATTACCCAACCACACAGCCAGTTTATAACTTAGGCACCTTACCACTCTGCAGTCATCTCCTATGTCGTCCACTACACCAACTAGAAAATAAGTTTGTACAGCCAACCAAATCTACGTAGGTATTAGTTTCATCTCATTATCTATTCATTTCAATATTTTCCCATCTGAGCATGGCTGAGGTAGACATTTTTTTGATGTGCCCCAACATTGCTTATTTACTATTGTTTGTTTTGCAGATTTTGTAGATTTCATCTGTTTAAAGGATAGCCTTACTCAATAGTGTGGTGCAATTACAATGGATATTAACGAAGTTTGTTTATAGAGATCCTAAAACTGTAATTTAAATGAATACACAAATAATTGTGCACAAATAATAGAATATCGCTCATATAAAAGATAGCTTTTTATTTTACCTTATCTACTTATACTTTGCTTATATTTTTGTGTAGACTAAAGGAATCATCAAGAATATGGCAACCACGACTTTGCAATCCTTGCAAGGGATAACCAATATTGTACACCAGAGGAAGGAATATGAATGTATAATTATAGCATTGCGAAGCCTCTAACCCTGAGATGAACATACCTCATCCAAACCCATTATTTTTAATGTATAATATGTATTTATATAAGGTCAACTTCGTCCCATTCCACAAGCATTCATTTATCTTTTTTTGTTTTAAAAATTTATAGCCTATGCAATGCGATACAAAGTATACAACTCATTGCACCCTTAAAAGTTAAGTTACAAAGATGTCTTAGTTCAGTAGCATAGATTTCTCATAAAACCATAAGCCCAGAAATATTCATAAGATGGATATCTTGAAAATAAGCCTTCTCTCTATATACCTATTGAAAATAAATTACTTAGCAGTCTATTCCTCTTTTGATAAGCTTTGACAAAGATTAAATCATTATTTAAACTCAGACAATAAGTAACTTATACATATTGCAACTGTTTCCACCACTAGAGAGGTATGCATAAAATCAAAATAGTATTTTAAATGCCTGTCTAATCTGTTATTCTTCAAATAAAAGCTATTTTATCATGACCATGTTTCTCAAAGAAAAACTTTTATATATATATATATAGAAAGGCTAGTAACTCATAACTATCATTTCACCTCTATCTAGCACTAACATATGTACATCCTACTGTATAAATAATTTGTAGGAAGGATGTGATACAATATTCATAGAAATTCAATTTATTTTACTTGCAAGTGATTACGTATATTCACAAAAACAAAGTTGTGACATTTATAGGTCAACTACATGAAATACACAAATATATATTTATGTTTCTCAATAAAAATATATCATACATTTTAAGCAAATGAATAAAATGGAGGAACTTTAATTTTTATTTTCTAACATTTATTCATTCAAAATACAATGCATAATCTCATAAATAAAAAGATAATGGAATTGAAATACAAATGCTCCTTTTTACCCCAAGTTATAGAGTTACATTTTCATACAAAATATACACCACTTTCACACATATATGCTTTTCTCCCACACCTATCAATAAAAGTGGTTACTTATTGTGAGGTTATCTTCACCTCATAGACATAATGATATGACACAATAGGTGACCCTTCCCAAGCTTGAAGTATCCTCATAGCTTTCTCCAACCTACACAAAACAAAAACATGTATTCTCCATTTCCAAGGTAGTGCTCACTTCCCAACCTTTGGTTGGAAAACCAACCACCCCCGAGCTAGGAAACAACCGAGGGAACCGGGTACAAATAAAGCCAAGCAAAACAATATTTACACACATGATACATACAAGATTATTTTCACACCCAGCCAAGGGATTTTCACATAACTTTAGTATTCCATCAAGAATCCAAAGTGGGGGATGTAAGGTGGACTATGCACTCCATATGGGGACTTATAATAATAGCAACAAGAACAAGTCAACATCAAACGCCCATCATTTCACATGCAACCCTTCTTTAATATCTTCTCTTTCTCCAAAGCCCATACCACCAAAACCATTTCTACCATTTCACAATTACATATGGGTACTCATACCCTTTTTGAGCCTCCCCTTTCAAAGAGGGATTAAACTTCCCCATGGAGGTTCCGACTCCATACCATCCCCAACAAAGGATGCTCTTCCCAAATTTTTTGGTGAGCCTATCCCTATACAACCCTTTTCCCATCACACAAAACACATTCAACAATACAAGAAAACAAGAACAAAAGCATTTTGAAATAAGCATACAAGCAAACACAAGAGATAAAATACCAAGCACATTTTTACATACACATGAAATCTTTCAAATAAAAACTTAGAGAAATAGAAAGAGTAGTGAATCTACCTCAATATCAAGCTTAGGGAAGGATGGGTTGAGAATCCACACAACTCCTCTTCTTCCAAGATTTTTCTTCAAACTCTTCAACCCCCAAAATTCAACCAAAATCAAGAATGCCAAAAAGAAATCCCATAACCCTTGTTTTGAGTTTGTTTTATAGGAACTAAAGTTTGAATCCCCTTGAATAGGGAGTTGACATTTGTCAATCTTTTATTCACTCTTCCAGGAACACTCACCCATGTGTTATCACACATGTGTGAGGACTTGTGAGGCTTCCAAGACAACATGGAGAAGTGGGAATGCAAAGGGACTAGTCCCCACCCCACTTCTCAAAACCTTATTTTCTTCAAACCTCTTTAAATCCTCAAAAAGAGTGCCCAATCTTGAGATTGACCCAATATTTTGAGCTAAAAGGGTACCTAACCCATAGGTACCTTCCCTAGGGACCTTAAACCCATAAAAACACTTAAAAAATATCACTTTTCAATCCCCATAAAGTTCCTAAAAGTTCAAATCCGAGTTTTTCCACTTGGATTGACAACTTACCTCCTAGATGGACTGACATGGCAATACAAATCAATTTACAAAAATTCACAATTAACATCACGAATAAAATACATCACAGAACGAAACTATAGTCCCTCCAATTTGGACTATAGTTTGGTTTCATTGGTTAAATTACTTAGGGTTCCCAAGGGTTGCCTTCGATTCCATTTGGCTATGGAAGATGTACCTGCACACTCAATGCACACGTTAATCCATCCAAGTAAATCATATTCATATAATAATCAAACCATTTGAGTCACAATTGCATTCACACAAGTTTCATAATTTGTATAGAATAAAGATCCTACAACATAATTGAAAAATCATTAGCCACTTATCTTATCCCATTTCCATTAACCTTAATTTTCATACTCATCTAATTGCAACATAATTTTTTCACAACACTTGTTTCATTAATTCCTAATTAAGTTTCCAAAATAAATTAAACAAACTCAATAACTAACATAAAATTACATCAATCATAGTCAGCTAACTAAGCATGTAGCATAATGAAAATCAAATCATCATATGAACTTAAACGTTTAAATATTCTATCATCAATGGTGTCAATAGGAATAGACCATAACCAAACTCAAAGTAATCCAGGTACTAGATGTAGCATAGTCATAATCAAATCATCACATGAACACCAATGTCTAAATCTCCTATTATTAATGGTATCATTAGGCATAATCAATAATTAATCTTAAAATAGTCCACATACTGGATGTCACATAAAGGTGGGCCTCACATCCTCCCCCTCTAGGAATGAACTTCCTCCTGGAAGTTTGCAAAGTGGTGGGGGAGGAATGTTACCCACACCAATTACTTTAATAAATATTGCATCCTTATGTTTATCCAACTTAAACCTACATGGACATTCTATAGCTTTATGTCCCACTTCCTCGCATAAGAAGCAAGAACAATTGAATTTTACTTGAATTGATTGCACTCGATAAGCTTGAGATGACTTGGGTTTATCCACATCAAGGGGTCCCTTAGAAAACTTGTTGTGTTCCTACTAGACCCACACCTTGCTCCTGGGGCCTATGATCTATTTGGATACTCATTGCTCAAGATACCTTTAAGTGACCCCTGGGTGTGCCTTGCTGACATTTTCCTTTCTAGCCTTGCCTTCGTTGTTGTTTTGGTAGCCCTTGTGACCTTGGATGGAGTCTATGGAACTCTTGGTGATTCCTATGAATTTTCCTTCAAGTCCCCTTTTATTACAAATGATTGTGTTTGAAAGCTCCTAGGATAAACCATAGGAGTAAGGTCTCTTATCCTTGTGTTCAGATTTCTAATGGCTTGCTCTGCCAAAACCTTTCATTTCATAAATGATTCACTTGTTGCAATAATTTCACGTATCATTCCTCGAACTAAGCACCTATGAGTTCATGTTGTCCTAAACTATGGGTTTCATCCATATTCCTATTATGGGTATCATTTCCAATATCCAAACAAGGGTCCTTGCTACCTCCTTAATTTTCTCCACCATTTTACCCTACAATAGGTTGAGGTATTTTGTCATGATGAGCTTTGATTTTTGGAAGTAACCTTTCTCGAAGAACTTCGGTCATCTCTTGTATTGCATGAATAATTTGAGAGTTTTGTTCTTAAGGGGGTCCCTAATGAGCATCCACTAAAGTATGAGGGATAAGACATGGGGTGGAGGAGGTTGTGTTCCTCTTCAAGCCTTGCCAAATTGGTGAGTTTTCCTAGCCATTCCTATAGAAGAGTGAAATTTCTAGTCAATTCATAAGCCTCTTAAACCACTATACCGAAATTCAAACATTTCGCTTTCATTAGTTACCATTTTCCCACTAAATTTAATTGACGATCACATTTATTTTTAATAATGCATGTATAATATTACAAACTTAGAAGAGTATTATATTATAAGGAGGATTAGTGCAAAGTTTAACAACCACCTTTACTTCATTCATCAACAATTTACTAAGGCACTGCTTAAAGTATGACCTAAAGAACACAATTCAATATTATCCATATAATCATTCCACTAATTTTAATCATTTACAAGGATACTCACATGATATCCACATGTCTATCAGAGTTTAATCATTTTAGTCCTAGAACTAGACCTACCTAGTCATATCTAGGAAAACGAAAACACAATTGACCACTCCATTTGATGATGGGAATTTTCAAATTTTTATCATACTAATGATTATTCATCCAAATCTATATCTAAGGAACGTCCAACATGGTTACCTCTATGTCATGCTTGATGGTTCTTCCATTGGTTTACCATGTACCGTTATAATTTATTTCATTGAAAAAAACAAACCTAATTTACATATTCATTATTAGTATGTAACAATCCTTGTATATTCAACTCTCGTAGTAATAATTATAAGAATTAGATGTAATCAAATACGACTCACACATATGCACCACGAGATGATAAATGTATAAGTAATAAAAATCCATACATAGTGAAAGATTATGAAACAAAGTAGCTTGTATTCACGAAATGCCATGAAGAGTTCATATATCATGGACTAGTTTTAGTCCCAAAGGGAGTATAGTTACAACTTGTATTAAAGTAAAATTCTTTCATTTATGCCTTGTTATCTAAGGCAACTATGTCTCCTTCTTTTCCATAGGTAGGTGTTGACCTAGTGGGAGTTTCCCCTTGTGATGGCTTTCTCTTATCCTTTTCTTGCTTTAGTCGTTTTATAGCCATAGCTAGTGTTTCCGTATCAGAAATTTACGATTCTTCAATTGATGGCCTCTTCTTAGCTCTAATCATGGGTACATCTGTAATATTTGTCTTCTTGGCTCGTTTCCATAGTCGTCTTGCTAAAATATCTTCCCACATCTCTGACACCAAGAAATGACATTTCTAAATTAGGTGTAAACTCTTGGCTACAAGTGTTGAGACTTCACACGAGACTTACATAGCCACTATTTAAGGGTTTAAACATCATACATATTTTACACACTTAAAAATAAACATAATAGAAATACATCCTTTATAAGAAAATTGATATCATCTAGAATCTCATGAAAATAGTATGTACTCATATGTTGAAAGAGCAAGTACAACACCTACAATACAAGTTTTGAGTAGGTTTATTGATTAATAAATATGTATTTTTAGGGGATCATAAATAAAATTAGAAACCCCTTTACTTCTTGTCTGTTGAGTGGTGGTGATGAACACCATCTTTCATAATCCACATAAATGAGATAGGACACCTTAAACATTATTACCTAGGGTTCAATTAAGTAGTTAGACTATCTATACAAGATGGAAATACTATATTGATCTTATTCATTAATTAAACATAGGGTAACTCCTATTTAGGACTAAATCCTAGGGTTACTAGAGATGATCCATTCCAATCCCATTCACATTGAACTCCCATTATACGTGTCCTTCCTTTCAATTATTATAGCTACCCTAGTCTCGCGTAATGTTACAAGTAGCATCTAAGTTTTATAATATTTATATCATGAAAAACCTTTCATGGTATGATGCCCCAAATTTCTTTGAATGTTTTATATTTTCTTCAATGTGTCTTGGGATCCCTTGCCCATTATGGCCTTAGTGTGACTACTAGCTATGGACCCACTTCTAAATCGACCCTATACTATTCCTTATCTAATTCCAAATATGTACCTTTTTCCCCTAGAGTGTGAAAGGCTCACAGTTACTCATATTACTTATGTAAATACCAATAACAACAATGTTGATAAAATCCTCAAAACAAGGAAATTTCAACGAAGCAATGAACAAAATTTGCAATCAAAATCAACCATTGAAAATTTTAAATATGATGATAAAACTTCCAACGGTGGCCACCATAAAATAATTTCAAAATTTAAACAATAAGTCAAATCGAAATAGTCCTTGAGGAAAAAGGATAATTTTGAAGTCCAATAGGTCAAATATCTTTAACCATTTCAAACAATTGAATAAATTATAAAATAAATAAATAACTAAGTAAATAAAATTAAAAAATTAAATGATAATAAGAATTTCATCAATTAGATAAGTTTCCACAACACAATCTCTAGTGACTTCAATCAAGTCACCCATGGGGGAGAAAAAGGATTGGTGGTATAGTTTCTAATTGATGACTAGATTCCATTTTCCCTAGTTTGTAAGAGAAGCCACAATTAGGTTTATATCAAGGGGTGTTTTGAAAATTTAAATGTGACCAACTATGAGCACACAATGCTTTAACTTTCAATAATGGTTTCAGAACTCCTGAGGATCCCACCTCCCTAATTTTTTCACTTAAAGTTACCCATAATGTTGTTCTATGTTTAAGAGTCGAATTTCTATTGATAATCTATTTGAAAATTACAAGATACAACTCTCCTCCATACAAAACCAAGCTTTCCTATTGTGAGCCCCAAACAATTCCTAGAGTTCCTAGAGTTAGAACCTAGGCTCTGATACCAAAATGTAATGCCCATAATTTACACTAGGGAAAAAACACAACTAACAATTTTGTTTTGAACAATAATACAACATACTAACATTTAACAACTAAACATGTGTATGGTACATGTAATACGCAATGGGTGTCGTTGCTTGTACAATATTGTCGCCGACACACCGCTCGAGAGTGAGGTAAGAAAATGAAACAATTTTGGGTTGACTCCAAACATAGGGTATACGAGGCTCTTAACTACCAACCAAAATTTGATACCCACTCTTGCATGGAAGTTAATGTCCTTGAAAGACATCCATGGTATGGGTTCTAATGTGAAGAAAAAACATATAAATATCATCAACTTGATTTACTATTAATCCCAAAGGTTAATTGATGGAAGATCATTTAACTTGATAGACCCACACCTTTTAGCCATCTTGACGATATTTTTGAAAACCACTTAGAACAATTCATCACGAAATTTAAATATAAGAATAATTAAAATATTTATAATTTACATGTTAATTATTAAATTCCCATTTCTAATTTATTTATTATTATCCTCTATTAAATTATTACTAATTTAATTATTACATATGTGAATTTAAAAGTTATAAAATTAAATGCAAATAGATACATTTAAAATTGCTTTACATTCACATATTATTAATTTCCCTAATAGGAAGGAAGGAAGAATATAAGTAGAGAGATATTATTATTATTATTATTTTAAGAACCCTTGATATTAGGTTTTTAAAATCCATTTTTTTTTCCTTATTAGAAAAAAAAGAGAATCTTTCCAAAAGGGATGGAATACATTCCCTTCTTTTTATTTTTAAGAGCACTAAACATGGGATATAAGGTGATGTAAATAATAGATATCTCTTACGTTGGAGGAATAAAGTGAACACTAACGTAACATATGGAGATGAATTAAAGGTAAGGTTACAATGTAGTTTAGTGAGCACCGCTCTCATGAGTATAGAGATAATTAATATCATTAAAATGTGAAGAGAACGATTTTCTATTGAGCACTATAATGAATGTGTGTGACTATAACATGAATTTTATTCCAAATCAGAAGACTCATTTTATTTTAATAAGACTTGTGATCAACATCAGCCCTAAGATATCAACCAATATCAGCTTGCCCTATCTTAATTTCTTGCACATTATTCTGAATTTTCAGAACCACGGATCTACTTAGAGTTGCCTCCAAGGATTTTAAGTTGCGTTGGTTATAATGTAAAGGAATTTGGTCAATGGACACGTGTGTTAAGCTGAGTGTGTGACATGCCAAATCTAATGGTGATCCCAAATCCATTTTTTCTCACCTTTCCTTTGATAAGCCTTGCACCAGGCACAAGACACACTGTAGAAAGTGACGTATTAGCAAGTCTGACCAATCACTGGAAAGGAAGGATGTGGCAACAACCATAAGTCAATTCTTTCTCCTGGGCATGAAATGACATTTCAACTGCTAAGGTGACCCAATCAATCTGATTGCTTCATTCAAAGGTAGAATGGAGATTATAGAAATATATATAACTATATAAATTTTGTTTTGTTTAAGAGATCTAGCCTGTATTCTTTCCCAGTTTTTTTTTTTCATAGTGTAGTGTGCTAATGACTAGGTTCAGTGAAATTGGTGGCAGTATTAATTTGAGCTTTGCAGTGGCGAATAGTCCACTAGGCGTATGACCGAAACCTAAATGGGAAAGCAAGATACATTACCATTAGTGGAACATTTAGATGGGTGTGAAAACAAGAAGAAAAGGGCGTTGTCCAGGTTTTTCCATTGGGAATGATTTGATTTCCTGCAACAAGCTATAGTCCTAGAGATAATGATGACATCTCAAATGAAAATGGTGCCTACTAGAGGCGTGATGTAGGGCACAAACTTCGAATGTAAATGTCGCCTGCATCATGATGATTGCTTGTAAAATGAACAACCAACTTCAAATAAAGGTAACTCGTGACAAGCACATCGGCCCGTTCCTACAGATATTAGGCATAACCGAAATACATGAGACTATTTACCTCTAGCTTAAAGATAAGAACTGAACTTATAAATTACCCAACCACGCAGCCACTTTATAACTTAGGCACATTACCACTCTGCAGTCATCTCCTGTGTCGTCCACTACACCAACTAGAAAATAAGTTTGTACAACCAACCAAATCTACACAAGTATTAGTTTTATCTCATTATCTATTCATTTCAATATTTTCCCATCTGAACATGGCTGAGGTAGACATTTTTTGATGCACCCCTACATTGCTTATTTACTATTGTTTGTTTTGCAGATTTTGTAGATTTCATTTGTTTAAAGGATAGCCTTACTCAACAGTGTGGTGCAATTACAATGGATATTAACGAAGTTTGTTTATAGAGATCCTAAAACTACATGATTTAAATGAATACACAAATAAGTGTGCACGGATAATAGAATATCGCTCATATACAAGATAGCTTTTTATTTTACCTTATCTACTTATACTTTGCTTATATTTTTGTGTAGACTGAAGGAATCATCAAGAATATTGCAACCATGACTTTGCAATCCTTGCAAGGGATAACCAATATCATACATCGGAGGAAGGAATATGAATGTATAATTATAGCATTGTGAAGCCTCTAACCCTGAGATGAACGTACCTCATCCAAACCCACTATTTTTAATGTATAATATGTATTTATATAAGGTTAGCTTCATCCCATTCAACAAGCACTCATTTATCTTTTTTCTTTTTAAAAATTTATAGCCTATGCAATGCGATACAGAGTATACAACTCATTGCACCCTTAAAAGTTAAGTTACAAAGATGTCTTAGTTCAGTAGCATAGATTTCTCATAAAACCATAAGCCCAGAAATATTCATAAGATGGATATCTTGAAAATAAGCCTTCTCTCTATATACCTATTGACAATAAATTACTTAGCAGTCTATTCCTCTTCTGATAAGCTTTGATAGGGATGAAATCATTTTTTAAAATCAGACAATAAGTAACTTATACATAATGCAACTATTTCCACCACAAGAGAGGTATGCATAAAATCAAAATAGTATTTTAAATGCCTGTCTAATCTATTATTCTTCAAATAAAAGCTATTTTATCATGACCGTGTTTCTCAAAGAAAAACTTATACAAATTTTAAAATCAGACAATAAGTAACTTATACATAATGCAACTATTTCCACCACAAGAGAGGTATGCATAAAATCAAAATAGTATTTTAAATGCCTGTCTAATCTATTATTCTTCAAATAAAAGCTATTTTATCATGACGTAATCACTTGCAAGTAAAATAAATTGAATTTCTATGAATATTGTATCACATCCTTCCTACAAATTATTTATACAGTAGGATGTACATATGTTAGTGCTAGATATAGGTGAAATGATAGTTATGCGTTACTAGCCTTTCTATATATATATATATATATATAGAAAGGCTAGTAACTCATAACTATCATTTCACCTCTATCTAGCACTAACATATGTACATCCTACTGTATAAATAATTTGTAGGAAGGATGTGATACAATATTCATAGAAATTCAATTTATTTTACTTGCAAGTGATTACGTATATTCACAAAAACAAAGTTGTGACATTTATAGGTCAACTACATGAAATACACAAATATATATTTATGTTTCTTAATAAAATATATCATACTTTTTAAGCAAATGAATAAAATGGAGGAACTTTAATTTTTATTTATTTTTATTTTCTAACATTTATTCATTCAAAATACAATGCATAATCTCATAAATAAAAAGATAATGGAATTGAAATACAAATGCTCCTTTTTACCCCAAGTTATAGAGTTACATTTTCATACAAAATATACACAACTTTCACACATATACACTTTTCTCCCACACCTATCAATAAAGGTGGTTACTTATTGTGAGGCTATCTTCACCTCATAGACATAATGATATGACACAATAGGTGACCCTTCCCAAGCTTGAAGTATCCTCATAGCTTTCTCCAACCTACACAAAACACAAACATGTATTCTCCATTTCCAAGGTAGTGCTCACCTCCCAACCTTTGGTTGGAAAACCAACCACTGCCAAGCTAGGAAGCAACCGAGGGAACTGGGTACAAATAAAGCCAAGCAAAAGAATATTTACACACATGATACATACAAGATTATTTTCACACCCAGCCAAGGGATTTTCACATAACTTTAGGATTCCATCAAGAATCCAAAGTGGGGGATGTAAGGTGGACTACACACTCCATATGGGGACTTATAATAATAGCAAAAAGAACAATTCAACATCATACTCCCATCATTTCACATGCAACCCTTCTTTAATATCTTCTCTTTCTCCAAAGCCCATACCACCAAAACCATTTCTACCATTTCACAATTACATATGGGTACTCATACCCTTTTTGAGCCTCCCCTTTCAAAGAGGGATTAAACTTCCCCATGGAGGTTCCTACTCCATACCATCCCCAACAAGGGATTCTCTTCCCAAATTTTGGGTGAGCCTCTCCCTATACAACCCTTTTCCCATCACACAAAACACATTCAACAATACAAGAAAACAAGAACAAAAGCATTTTGAAATAAGCATACAAGCAAACACAAGAGATAAAATACCAAGCACATTTTTACATACACATGAAATATTTCAAAAAAGAACTTAGAGAAACAAAAAGAGTAGTGAATCTACCTCAAAATCAAGCTTAGGGAAGGATAGGTTGAGAATCCACACAACTCCTCTTCTTCCAAGATTTTTCTTCAAACTCTTCAACCCCCAAAATTCAACCAAAATCAAGAATTCCAAAAAGAAATCCCATAACCCTTGTTTTGAGTTTGTTTTATAGGAACTCAAGTTTGAATGACCTTGAATAGGGAGTTGAAATTTGTGAATCTTTCATTCACTCTCCCAGGAACACTCACCCATGTGTGCTCACACATGTGTGAGGACTTGGGAGGCTTCCAAGACAACATGGAGAAGTGGGAATGGAAAGGGACTAGTCCCCACCCCACTTCCCAAAACCTTATTTTCGTCAAACCTCTTTAAAGCCTCAAAAAGTGTGCCCAATCTTGAGATTGACCCAAGATTTTGATCTAAAAAGGTACCTAACCCATAGTTACCTACCCTAGGGACCTTAAACCCATAAAAACACTTAAAAATATCACTTTTCAATCCCCATAAAGTTCCTAAAATTTCAAATCTGAGTTTTTCCACATGGATGGACAACTCACCTCTTAGATGGACTAACATGGCAATACAAATCAATTTACAAAAATTCACAATTAACATCACGAATAAAATACATCATAGAACGAAACTATAGTCCCTCCAATTTGGACTCTAGTTTGGTTTCACTGGTTAAATTACTTAGGTTTCCCAAGGGTTGCCTCCAATTCCATATGGCCATGGAAGATGTACCTGCACACTCAATGCACACGTTAATCCATCGGAGAAAATCATATTCATATAATAATCAAACCATTTGAGTCACAATTGCATTCACACAAGTTTCATAATTTGTATAGAATAAAGATCCTACAACATAATTGAAAAATCATTAGCCACTTATCTTATCCCATTTCCATTAACCTTAATTTTCATACTCATCTAATTTCAACATAATTTGTTCACAAAACTTGTTTCATTAATTCCTAATTAAGTTTCAAAATCAAATTAAACAAACTCAATAACTAACATAAAATTAGATCAATCATAGTTAGCTAACTAAGCATGTAGTGTAATCAAAATCAAATCATCATATGAACTTAAACATTTAAATATTCTATCATCAATGGTTCCAATAGGAATAGACCATAACCAAAATCGAAGTAATCCAGGTACTAGATGTAGCATAGTCATAATCAAATCATCACATGAACACCAATGTCTAAATCTCCTATCATTAATGGTATCATTAGGCATAATCAATAATTAATCTTAAAATAGTCCACATATTGGATGTCGCATAAAGGTGGGCCTCACAGAAGCCGTGTATCTAAACATTATTGTCCATTTCTTTTCCATTGATCTTTTCCATCCGATCATATTCTTTTGCGAGTAGTTCTTTGATTATTGTTTTACATAACCCATTTTTACTAGATCTCTTCGTTGAGTGGGATCACCACAAATTGTACACCACTCCTTTTAACTCTTGTGTGAGTAAATCCACAAGGGGAGGAATGTGATAGAGAGGTGTACAGATAGACCGACAACTTTTAACCCAACATTTATGGCACACAATGAGTATAGTGAAAGTTATAAATTTCTTCCAAAGTCACGCTAGGCCTTAAAGACAAGGAAACACTTCACCATCTCACAAGTGATAGTCATTTAATGGTTAGGTGGAGGTGTGTAAACGTGGACTTGCAGGTAGTGAGTTGTTTCTATCCGTAGAGCAGATAACTGAGCTGGCGTTTTCACTAGAGGACACCAGGTTGCCTTTTCTGTGGTCATTGAGGTCTTCAGAGGTGGGGAGTTCTTTGTTCTACACCGTTGATGCAGGAACATGAGCCATTTAACAAAATACCTCAAAGGAATGTCGCCTTATGGAATGCGTTGATTGTAGGATATGTGCCAAGTAAACCTGCAAATGCATTCATCACTCAAATCTAGTACATTAAATGTAGAAGATATTCTTCCTTCCATCTGTATTCCTTGTTCTTCCTGACAAAGAAAGAGAACGTTTTGGCAAGGAAATCATAAAAAAATATCTAAAATCAGAGATAATAGACCATACGTAACAACATACATACACACTCATATATACACACAAATATGATATGTGCAATCCATAGAGCAATACTGCAAAAATAATTAGTTTGGAAATAAGTCTTCTATTTTCATTATATATGCATTAAAAGTTGCACCTAATTGTTGCAGGGAGAAGAATAATCTGAAATGCAAGGACATATATAAGTGATTTCCCAAAATAAAAGTTTTTTGACACCATTAATCTCCATACACCGAAACCCAAAATAAGATGTGAAATAGCTAGCCTACAAGTTTGCTTGTCAGAGTCTTCCTTGCAGAGGAACAGTTTATTAATGACCAAACATATCAATGGAACAAAAATGACAAGCACATGAGATGGTCAAATATTTTTTTCAAAGGGAGTAGATTTCGGTCCAACAGTTTTAAATTCAATGAGCTCCAAATAACTATGAACAATGCATATGAACGATGTGCATTAAATGAGAAAACTTCCTTAGCATGTTGTGGAAGTGCAATGAGCGTGAGCTCCTGAAGGCTGAAATTTATCTATGGAAGCAAAGACAATGCATAGATAATATATATTTTAGACTTATAATGATTAATTTTAGATCAATGTATGACTGTGCTATCAGTGCCTACTAACCGACTCTTAGAGAAAGAGCAATAAAATAGAAGTTAGGCCACTTTTATAAACACAAACACAATTTTGCAGCAAATTTAAATTGTATATTCACGATTGCATCAGATATGAAAGTATAAAGCAAACATGTATCCAAAAAATAAAACAGATGTTAAGACTCAAACAAGTTCCCTCCTTCTAGTGCCATTTTGTAGATGCCAAATTCTGCATTTGCTCAAAACAAACATTAGCATTGTCATTTAAAACAAAGCAAAATAAAAACATCTATATGAAATAATGAAACATGTTAATCATGCAATGAAAGGAATCAAGGAAACTAAATAAAACACACAATAACATGAATCAAACCCTATCCCATAGTGGATTGGTGCTTCTGTGAAAAGAAGCCCTTTCCCAATCCTTGCTAAGCTCCATGATATGTTGATGATCAAGATGATGAGTTGTGGAGAAAGATCTAAAGATTGTGGAGTGGAAAAAATTAGCTCTCCATTGAAGAGAGTAACTTTGCATGAGGATTGTGGATGGATTGCTGAAGAGTAAGCCTTCTATAAATAGAATCTCAAATGCTAAGAATGCTCAAAAGAGAGCAATGTGGGATAAATATCTGACCAATGAGATGAAGCCACTTGTCACTTTGTGATTGGTTGAGGAATGTGCAAGTTTTGGTCAATGTGCCAAAGAGGGGAGATTCAAATTTGAATTTGATAGTTAAATGCTAAGTGGGGGGACATGTAAGAGAGAAGTTATTGCCATGTTGAAAGGGACAAGTCAACTTGCTTTTGAATTCAAATTTGAGGGAATATTCCTCAAAGATGCCATGTTGATGCAAAATGATGAATTAGATTAACTTAGATGATGATTTAGATGATTTTGATCCATTTGACTTAGATTTTGGGATTTAAATTAAATCAAAGGGAGATGAAAAGTGATTTCAGATTTAATTAAATAAAGGTTTTCTTTATTTAATCAAAGAAGATGTTAGGATTAAATTAAATAAAGTTAATTTATTCAATTTAAATGGATGACCTTAGGAGATTAATCAATTAAACTTGGTTTATTTAATTGACTAGCAAATATGATTATGCATGATGTCAATTTTGCATGTCTACACATATATACGTATATATATAAAATACATATATATATTAAAGTCATATATTAAATTCCTGCATATAAATCATATTATAAAATTAATAAAATAACCTATTGTAAAATAATAGCAGTATATATATATATATTTATATATAAATATATATATATATACACATATATATACATATATTAATATTAATATTAATATTAACATTAATATAAATATATATATACACATATATATATACATATATTAATATTAATATTAATATTAACATTAATATATATATATATATATTAATATATTTATATAATCGAAATCTAACATAGAAAACACATTTTAAAAAAAATCAATTTTTTTTTTTTAAACATTTAATAAAATTCCCCCCCCCACAGCCTGTGGTATGCAGTACCATAGTGTGGGAGGGCTACAACCCCCACACGGTTGCGACCAACAGCCTCGACTGTTGTGCGTAGCCTTGTGGTGGCTGCGTATAGCCTGCCACAGGGGGGTCGTGGGTGGTACGACTTTGGCCGACCTCCCACCCCCAATACAAATAATTTATATATATATTTTTTATAATTTTATTTTATTTTTTATTTTTTATTTTTTATTTATTTTGTTTCTATATTAAATTTCATTCAAAAAAAAATGACATATATACTCAGAATTTGTACTGTTAACAAAAGGAATATATATATATATATATATATATATTTTAAAAGAACAGTATATAACATATGTACATGTATATATATTTTCATATATATATATTTTCCCAAATAACACAAAATAAATAAACAAATAGGATGAAAGCCAGTCCAATTCATTTTCCTTCAATCACAGAAAAATATGGGTAAACAATTTTAATACCCTAATAAATTGATTTTCCTTCAAATCAAGAATTTTAGCAACAAGATTTATTGAAGAAATTCAGAAGATTTTTCAATAGATTCCTACCAAACAATGAAAGATTTAACACAAACAATATTTCTACAACAAAACCCTCTTTCAAACATAAATCTCAATTTAAAGAATGGTAGACATGATTTTCGTTTTCCCTTATAGAACAATCAAAAGGAAACAAAAGAATTAATTAATCAAAAAGAACCTGGAGTCCTTTGTTTGATGACGAATCCAAACACGGTAATCCTTCTTCCTCTTTCGAAAAAAAACTTCTTCTGCAGATCCTTCTCAAATTCCTTTCATCTAACTTTTGAATCAATTTTCTATTCTTTTCTTGCAGAACAATTTTTTTAATAGAGAAGCACCAAAAAACCTATCTTTTTCCTTTCCAGACAAAACCAAAAACCATTGTGTGTGTGTGTAGAAACTTCTTTTTCTCACAATAAAATTATGAAAAATAAATAAACCTCTTCTTTTTTCTCAAAAATCCAACCCAGCCATTGGTTCTTTTTTCTTGCTTTAAAAGCTCACACTTATCTCACAAATTTTAATTACAAATTCAGTATTTTCACATGATATTATCCTCACAAGATATTCTCTTATGATCTAATTTTAATATCTTGAAAAAGATAATTTATAATTATCACCAACATTATTTATTTAAATTAATTACTTACACCTTTTAATTAATTAAATAACTTTTAATTTACAACATTTAATTCCAAAATTACAATTACTCAAAATTAATCATATCCACAAAGTAACATTAATTAATCCCATATAAAAATAAGCATAAATTAAATAATAGCTATCCGCAAATAAAATAAATAAACAACAACAATATTGAGACAAAGGCAAGGTCAAGACCATGACACTGAAAGACTCACAACGAGGTGATGGACTTGGGACGGGGACACTTCTTTATCAACTCCCTTTTTCAATATCATACCCATTGGGTTAATTTAATGCTCGCCCTGTCCTGCCGAAGCAGGTGTTATCGAGAATTTATTCCTTCAATTCCTGCATACAAACAAACGTCAAGTAACATGTAAATCTCCATTGTAGACACACCATTAAAGGAAATCGCAGGGTAGCAGGGCACTCGCAAGCGAGTGATGCTACTCCGTCCTTTCACCAAGACTCACTAGAAAACACATCAGAAACCATAGTATCATAGAATCACAACATCACCACATAGATTATTAAAGAAAACCATAGCATAGGAAAATAATCTAACCACCACATAATGTATCATCAAACATCATTGTAATGTCAAGTGCAGCAAACCAACCAAACAATGAATCCACACACAACCAAATCGGTGAACTAATCACCATCACAAACCAAGTATCAAACCAACACATAAGAGTATCAAAGAGTATCAACAACATGGGGGGTATTACAAGGCATAAGATCCTATAAATATTTCTATTATATAAAAGAGTTTTACATATATTTCAATCTTGATAAGGAAAAATCTGCTAATGTTACATTCATTTTTTTTAATCATTTTTGACTAATTAAATAATTTTTTTTTTTTAATAAAGTCCCAATCTAACTTTATTCCTCCTGATTAATTTAATAACACCAACTATTTAATTATGTCCCTAATTTACCCTATTCCCCTAAGTCAATTAAATTATTAAAGCATAATAGTTTAATTAAATCATTTTCCCCTAAACTTGAATAATCAAATAAATTATTCAAACATGATTCAAAGAGGTCATTTGAAATAAACAAATACAACTTTGTTTGCAAAAGTCAAACATGATTTGCACGTTCAACTCAAAAATATTAATTAATTAAATCAATTAATTAATTACCCTCACCCATTTTCATGATTGAGAAAATTACGATCCCTCGATTATTCGATCTGATTGGCTGACTAATCCATCTATTTCCTAATTGATTCATCTATCCTTCAATCCCACTGAAGGCTCAACAATATTTCTTCAATTCCATAGATTATTCAATCTATTTCCTCAAATCCACTGAACACTCAAATTGATTTCTTTAATTACACCAATTACGTAATCAAAATCCATTTATTTTTCCTATCTAAATCCTCTCAATGATTTTGAACCATTGATCAGGATATTCTACTACACGATCTCAAGCATTCATCTCAAAACATAAAATCTATATAACAACCTTATTTCTTCTAAAAAATGATCGAAGAATCAACATATTTTACACAATGAAGTAATGCTGAAATCATAACTAATCTTTTGACAAAGCTTTACACACATCTTTGATCAACAACATCACAACTTTGAAGCTTTTTCTATGCACAAATGGAGGCTTTGCATTGATACAACAAATGATCTAGCCTCTTTACGAATATACCTCGACATGGGATGGGTAACTTTACAGTATATTGAATTCAATATTCTTGTTTTGTTTCAATTTCGTTCTTGAATTCATTTCTTTGTAGTTTCATTTCATGAGTAATGGGTATGAATCATGATCTTTGTTTTGAATTAGATTAGTTTTAATTCATTCATTTTGATCTTATTGTGCACTCTGATTTCCCCCTTACACATTCTAGCATGCTCAGTGGGACCATGGTTCTTAGCATTAAAATTTCCTTGAGTGCGTTTTACAGTTGCAGGTTCTAAAAGTGCATTTAAAAAAAATTCACACAAAAACTATAGGAAATTTACGTGGTCGATCTATTGTTTTTATTGTAGTCACCATTTTTTTGGCCATTTTTGACTTTTTAGTTGCTTTTGTTTCATTGATAGTGTCACTTCTAAAAATTTGATCACTTTTGAACATAATAGGGTCATACTTGATTTTTTGGACCGGTTTTGCCTCCAAAAATAGGTCCGTAGGTGCACAAAAGAAGGCCACTTTTGCTTAAATTTTTTTCTTTTGCTCTATTAAAGGTTTTGTCTGAAAGCTGCAAGTCACTTTTTGATTTCTAACACTAACAGTTGTTTGGTGTTAACATTGTTTATTACAAGATTTGTAAGAGCATGGCATGAGTTTATCTAAGAACCAACTAACGCATTTATTGTAGAGAAGGCGAATGGTTGAAGCTTTCAACTTTTTGGGAAGCTTTCTAAATTAGAAAACTTTGAATTGATGCTATAAATTGAACCCCACAACTGACACGTTTTCAGTTTGGTGCTCTAAAAAGAACATTTAAAAGCTTTCTAGTTTAGAATAAGATTTCAGTTTGGTGCTCTAAAAAGAACATTTCAAAAGCTTTCTAACTTAGGAAAACTTCTCAATTGGTGCTTAAAAAGAATCTTTCAAAACATTTATAGCTTAGAATTTTTTTTGAATTGGCGCTATAAAATGAACCCCACAAATTCATACGCCTTCACTTTGGTGCTCTAAAAATAATGTTTCAAGAGTTTTTTTAGATTAGAACCACACTTCTTTTTGGTGCTCTAAAAATAAATTCTTGTCTTTTGACCAACGATTTCAATATGTTGACGAGTGCACGATTTCATTTTTTATTGACTAATTAAGACAAGGATTGTTAGAAACACTTAGATTGGTGCTTAAAAATGAAAAAAAACAATTTTGGTTGTACATTGCAACACTTCTTGAAGTCTTAAAATATTTTGAAATTGGTGCACATAAAACATGAATTGTTATCTTTCACACATTTCAAGTTTGGGCTTAAAAAGAACATTGTAATTAATTGTACACTATGTATGACATGTTTGGAAAACTAGGTGTTTATCCTCTCCCCTCGCTCCTTACAATGATCTTGGGTGATGAAAAGCATCTTTAGTTTTGCAAATTATTTCATTTCAAATAATTACCTTTAGAGGGCCTACCTCCTGATTTGTGAGAGGGAACGACCCAAGCGGTACTTTTGTTTTGGTCTGCTATACAAATAATTATGGGTGTGATGAAAGTCATCAACCACCTGGTGTGGATGTTTAATACTGATGAAAGTCTCCCTCAATATCCATGAGATGTGTAAAAACCCTTTCGAAGGGCTGAGAGACCTCTTAAATGAGTGAATCACTGCATGTATAAACACCAGATTATCCTGAAATGCTAACTAAGAACCAAGGTTGTAGAAGCTACCTATTTTTAGCCAAAAACATTCTTTGAAGTGGTGCATCAAAACTTTGTATCTGAGAAGTTACTTACCAAGTATGGCTTATGGTTGAGCTTAAAACACTCTCTATTCATTGCATGTAAAATCATCCCTTCGGGGCATGAGGTAAGCCCACCTAAAAGAACATGTCTATCCCTAGGGTGTAAATTTTCTTCACAAAATTTCCAGATCTCTTCGGTTACATTGAAACATCAAACATTTGTTTTAATTAAAATGAACACATCAAAACAAGCATTAAACATGGTTATCAAACGTCAAACCCTTTTGACTTAGTGTGAATCCTTTGAAAATAGCCCTATATTTGCACTACTTAAGGATATCATAAAACAATATCCCTAAAGGTTTATGAATATTTAGGCTCACATTTCAAGTTGCATTAAGGACAAAGTAAACGTTGGAAACTATGACTTTAGCATTGCAACTTCCATGAACTTTGAGCTTTTATGGAAAGAAACATTCTTAAAGTTTTAGACATTTACGGTCAAATAGTTTTGATTATTGTGTTGCATGATATCACTTTCCAAATCTCAAATAAGATCAAACGAAGTCATTCAAAACTGCAAATTTATTTGGAAGTTGTTACAACATAGAAGCTATTACTATTCTTTTTGTTGCACTTGATCTAAAATTGGTCGTAGTCAACCAAAAATAGATTGATTTTTCTCTCTAGTTTTGATAGTGATTATCAAAACATTTGTCACTTTTGAATATTTGAGCACAATTAACATAAATGCTGTCGTAGTTGATAAAAAAAATTTTGCACTTGACATATTGTTTTGGCTATAGTTGACCAAAAACTGGCCGCTTTGACCAAGAAGCTCACTTTTTCCTACACTCTTTTCTTGTCATAAAACTTGAAATAGAAGTCACTCTTAAAAAATCTTACCATAGTTGCCTTTCAGATCCAACCACAGTTGACCAAAAACTGGCCGCTTTTGCTAGAAATTGTTGTTATTGCTTTGAGTCTGCCACTTTTTCTCTATTATCTGGGGAAATTCAACAATTTATCATGAGATGGTTACAAAATCTTCTAAAAATGAAAACATTTAGACTCCCAAAATACGCCATACATTCCATCATCCATTTATGAAATCAAAACATTCTAATCTAGCTTTAAGATTCAAAATTTAAAAAATAACTTTGGATTATTCCTTCGTGTTCAAAACTTCTAAGATATCAACATTTGCTTGAACCTCATGGCTAGTTCAAGTAGATTTCTTGCAACATATCCTCTAGAAAAATAAGTGAAATATCAATCCAAGTTATCAACATTTTGGAATCCCAAAAGTTAGCATTATTTCCAAAACATCACTCAAATCTTAGGGTCTTGAGTATCATGAAAACCATATCAAAACACCAACACATATTCATCATTTCACTTTATGACCATTTGGTGTCTAATTTCTCTAGTTCAATAACCAAACCTTATGACACCTATCATACAACCAAGTCTCACACAAATCAAAGGTGAACAAATAGATATCATTAGTACTTTGAGGAGCTTCATATTTGAGAAAAATGAAACACCAACCCAGTGGAGAAACACAACATCCTAGATTTATAAAGAGGAACAAAAAGTAGATCTTGCAATTGTAAGGCCCATATTACCACCTCCTAAATGGAAATAGACACCATCCTTCAAAAACAAAAAAATCCCAAAACATTGACAAAACAAAAAATTCAAAAAACAAAGCATTCTTTTATTGCATAGTTAGAAATCACCAACTTTCACCAAATCTTGATTCTTGTTTATGAAAACCATGCAATCACAATACAAAAAAAAAAGATGAAAGAAAATAAAAGTAGTGATAGCATGCCACCATAAAACACCAAAAACAAAGGAAGTGACCCATGGGGTTATAGACCAACTAACCTTGTAACTCCTCAAAAGGAGCCCACATTTCAGGCAACATCAAACCAATCACCTAGTGAGGAAGAAGTAATCCATAGAAAACAAGAAGCGATGGATAGATAAAACCAAAAACCAAAGGACATGGTCATAAAAGAAGTGGATAGTGAGGTAGAAATAAATGATGAAGAATTCTTTCAACACTCCAACAATCCCAAGGTGCTTAAACTAATGGACAAACTCCTAAGAAAGGACCCAAATACCTACTTCTTCAAATTAGTACAAAGTGGTGCTAAGTTACCTATAGAATTTAACATGGAAGGTATTAAAGATCCTCACCTCGTTCCCTTAGGAGATAACTCACTTATGAGAGAAATACCCAAACCATTGAAGATTCCAAGCATGCCACCAATCTTCTCACAAGGCAATGATCAATCAACGAACAACTCTTTGTTTATGAAACTGTCCCAAATCGAACAAGAAACAATGGAAAAACAATATCAAGGAGGTCCATCTCAATACATGCCCCAAGTCACTTCATACATTGACCCTTCCCAAAACATACAAAATCAACATAGGCAATTTTCACAACAAAATCTGCAACAAGGCAGGCCACGTGGTCCCCTTCCTAATCAACATCAACAAGGTGGGCCACATGGTCCCCTTCCAAATCAATACCAACAAAAAGGTGGGACACATGGTCCCCTTCAAATTAGTGCCAACAACAAGGTGGGCCACATGGTCCCCTTCCAAATCAGTACCAACAACAAGGTGGGTCACATGGTCGCCTTCCAAATCAATACCAACAACAAGGCATGACACATGGTCCCCTTCCCAATCAATAGTACCAACAACAAGGTGGGCCACATGGTCCCATTCCTAATCAAAAGTACCATGAATAAGGTATACCGCTAATGCACTATCAAGGTAACCTTCAAAATAGTTGATCCCAACAACAAGGTCTACCACATGGTACCCTTTCCAATCAACAGTCCCATCAATAAGGGGTTACTTCCAACACACTATTAGGGTAACCTTCAATAAAATTCATCCTAACAAAAAGGTGTACCACCAACACACTACTAGGGTAACCTTCAAAAAAATTTGTCCCAATAACAAAGTGTAACACCAACACTACCAAGGTACCCTTTAACAGAATCAACCACAAAAAGGAGTATCACCAATGTATTATCAAGGTACCCCTCTTTAACAAAATCAAGGACCTAATCCTCCTTCCACACAACAAGGACCTAACCATCCTTACATTCAACAAGGACTTAACCCTCCTTTCATTCAACAAGAACCTAACCCTCCTTACATTCAACAAGGACCTAACCCTCCTTCCACCCAACATGGTTACCAAGGTCATATAACTCCACAATACCTTGTTAGAGTAAAGGTTTTAACTTAATTATGTTAATTAAGTTACCTTTATTCCTCTCTTAAGATTTCACTTTAGTTTGCATATTGTGACATTTAATAATTAATATTAATTATTAAATGTCTACCTATTAGGGTTTCTTTAGGGTTGCACAATCTCCTTTTATAAGGATTGATCATTGTATTTTACCTCACTCTCTGATTAATGCAATCTTTAGCTTTCAGAGCACCTTTGCCTTTTGTCTGGAATATCTTCTTTTTGTGATAGGTTATTTGTATGTAGGTGATCTTCGGGGTCTGTGAGGTTGGCTTTCACAACTTCAACATGGTATTAGAGCTCTGGATCTATAGTTGCCTGTTCATTTTTTGCAGATATCAGCTTACAAAGTTTTCTTCTATGCAAGGGTTTCATTCCAAGTTTTTTTTGCTAGATCAGAGGGTTTGTTTTTGAGAAATTTTGACCTTGATCTCTCAAATGGTGCACGCTAGTGCAAAACAGACCTCATGGGTGCGCTCAAAAGGCCCAAAAACCCCTATTTTCATATAAAATATGATAGGGTTTTCTGAAAATTGATTTTTAGTGTTTTTGGGGAATCTAAAAAAACTACCAAAAAAATTCGTACGATTGTACGGATCCACATGGAGGCCTCAATTTTCGTGTCATATTTTTTTGGTGTCTACATCAATTTTGAGCTTCCTCGATTTTTGTGTCATTTTTGCATTGATTTATGTGACCTTTTTAAAAAAAAAATTGTGCTACCTCAATTTTCGTGCCATGAAGGTACATCTGAATATTTTATTAATTTTTTAATCTTTAAATTAATAAAATGTTTGGTTTAAAGCCTAAATGAGCATATTTAATAAAATGGTCATATCTTGAGCATACGGTGTCATTTTTTCAAAAACGAGGTATCGTCACAAAGTTGGTTCCGAGCACTATCCAGTGGTGTAAGTGTGATTTCTGGTTTTTCAGTTTTGATGCCTTTATCCACAGTCAAAGTTAGATCATGATTTTTGCACTCCTGAGGGCATAACTTTTGCGTCCGGACTCCATTTTTTGCAAACGAATAGGCGTTGGAAAGCTGGTTCAGTGCTATGCATAATGATCAAACTTATTTTCCAAGATTCTTCCCCACGTATATTTTATTCAGCATTTTGTGTTTTCACAGTTTCCTTAATTACTTGGACATTTTGGCACTTGAGAACCTCATGTTTGTGTCATTAGGATCTATTTAATTTGATCTACATGCTATAAGATTAGTTTTCTCAGATTTTTTAATTTGAAGAGTTATCATGGGTTTTTCTACTCACCTTTCAGTTGTAATTCTGGAACGAGGTAATTATGAGTCATGGGCAAAGGGCATACTTACACATTGTAGGTGGCTTAATATTTTTCCTTATTTGTATGATCTCATACCTAAACCAGCCACTTCAGAGGGAAAACTAGCTTGGGATATCATTAGAGATCACATAGTAGGACTTATATTATCTAGTGTTGATGATGACACTGTGTGGGCTATATTGGACATTGATTGTCCCCACCCACTTTGGACACATCTTTGGGAGATCTATGGAGACCCCAATCTCTCTCCATTCCCAGAGGATCCTGCTTCAGATTGTCTCTTACCCATTTCTTGGAGAGATAATACACCCTTTGATCATGATACTTTAGAGGAGCTTGAGTATTTAGACACCCTTACATGTTCCAATGGATTAGAGGCTTGTCTCACAGTTCCCACTCTTCAGACTGAGATTATACATGTATCATCCATTGTTCATGATGACATCAGTATCACCACATTGGCCCCTATGGATTCAATTCAGCATCATGACCATCTTGGTCATTCATTATCTGCAACATCATGGGATTCTTATCTTGCAGACACATTCTTGTTTGTTGAGTCTCACACTGCAGATCTTGAGGATTATTTTGAGGACATTCATCTCCTCTACCTTGACAGTGAAGTTATCACTATATGCCCACCATTATCCATGCATTTAGAGGTTGCATTTTTGGATTCTCCACATCAGTTTGGATTTTACATCATTTGTTTCAGTTCAGATAAAGAGATTCTTTAGCATCCTATCATGGCACACATCTTGAGACAGATTGGTTCATCACTCTTCATAGGGTTTCTTCGACATTGTCCTTTGGATCTGTTTCTTCCCAAGGGGAGGAATATTATTTGCTACTTTAGGATCTCCTTTTGGATTCTACATCAGGCATCTACCATTGTGACAGGAGTTTCTTCTTTGTGGGGGGGCCTTCTTGTCTCTTTATATCTCTCCTATGGAGACCATTCTATATGTACTTATATGATAAAATCTTTCTATGGGGGGTATCATGTAATCCACCTCCTATCCTTCTTTCATTAGTGCATTTCATTCTTTTCTTTTCTCTCTTTTGGGGGGGAGTTTTGTTCCCATGAGGTTTTCTCCCTTTCTCCACTTTACAGAGATTTGGTTGTATTTGGGTACTTGATTAGGCCTAGTTGTCGGGACCCTTGTTTGCTTTCATGCATTGTAGTTACCTTTACTTTCTTGCACATTTTTGTAGCTGCACTCTTTCTCATCTTAAGGGGGGGTTGGAGTAAAGGTTTTAACTTAATTATGTTAATTAAGTTACCTTTATTCCTCTCTTAAGATTTCACTTTAGTTTGCATATTGTGACATTTAATAATTAATATTAATTATTAAATGTCTACCTATTAGGGTTGCACAATCTCCTTTTATAAGGATTGATCATTGTATTTTACCTCACTCTTTGATTAATGCAATCTTTAGCTTTCAAAGCACCTTTTCCTTTTGTCTGGAATGTCTTCATTCTGTGATATGTTATTTGCATGCAGGTGATCTTCGGGTCTATGAGGTTGGCTTTCACAACTTCAACATACCCAACCTATGACCAAACAAACATGGTAGAACATCAAGGTTACTATACACAACATCCAAAAACAAATGTACCAAACACATAGGTAGGCATGCAACTACAAGCCATGGATCAAAGGATATCAAACATGTAGATTGGAAAACCCAAGAAGACCTACACTCTATAGGATATATGCCCATTTCCTTTTGATCGCTCTATTACAATGCTCCCCTTCCCTAAAATTTTTGAAATACCCAAGTTTGATAAGTACAAGGAAAAGGGAGATCGAGTAGAACATGTGTGAGATTTCCCAGTATCTTACATGGAAGTGCAAAACAATGATTCCTACCTAATGAGTCTTTTCCATGCAGGCTTAATAGTCATGCTATGGAATGGTTCTCACACCTACCACTAGCTATTAAAAGTTTTGACAAACTAACTACCAAGTTTGTAAACCACTTTCATTCAACATAGAACATGATGTCACCATCACTGACCTTTACATGATTAAACAGATTCATGGAGAATACTTTACATCCTACCTACAAAGATGGAGATATAAAGCTAGTAGGTGCAAGTGGTCTATTCCTGACAAAGAAATAGTGGATATCTTTGTTTCAAACATCCAAGAAGAAATCCATTATCAACTCACCATTTTGTGCCCCGATAACTTCGAAGAGACTATTGAAAAAGGACTACACATTGAAATATCTCTCATAGAAATTGGAGTGATTAAGATAAACAATTCAAAATACAACCCTTCTAGTTTGAATATGAAACCTAAGATTTGGGCCAAGAATAAAAATGTTACAAATGATGGATTAGTTGATGCTAGAGCTATAAGGAATGTACAAAATTATAATGTACCTCAAAACAAACCCCAAGTTGCACAAATGAGCTATGCTCCCAACAACGTAAAAAAAAATCAACTCACCTATCCCCAAAACAATCAAGCGGTAAACCAACAGAAAAATCAAGGAGGACAACAAAGGTAATATGATCAACCAAGGAGGAAATTTACTACCTTAGGAGAATCACTTGAGACAATCATGCACAAATTGGTTCAACAAAGCCTCATCAAGGTCAATGATTGCCTAAACAATGAAGAGCCAAGTTTCAAAACACCATGGTATAATGAAAAGGACTTATGTGAGTTTGAAAAAATAAAAGGACATATAGCGAATAACTGCATGAGATTCAAACATATAATACAAGACTTAATCGACAAAGGAGAAGTGGATATCAAACATTGTCCTAGAAAAAAGGATCTCCAAATCTACACGAATCCAATTCCGAACCATGCTAAGAAGAATAAAAAGGGAAAGAACAAGACTATCACAATTCCAACTACACTTATGGTGAAACCATCCTAGGTACCCTCTCAAAAGCAGATGAAACTAGGATTAATGTGTTAACTATATGAGGTAGGGACCCTTAATGTAACATAGCTATCGGTCAAGGGAAAGTCACAATACAAGGAGCCCCACCTAAACCAACAACTAAGTCATCCAATGACTATAGTATTGTGGAACAACTAAAGAAGACTCCTGCTTTGATCTCAATCCTAGAGTTACTAAAATTATCACTCGTGCATAGGGAAATACTAGAGAAAGCTTTGGAAATAGTAGTCCCTATTGACCTCAATCCTGATCAGATACAACCCATGGTTGGAAAGATCACAACCAATCATCATTTAGTCTTTTCTAAGAAATACCTACCATAGAATTCGTTCCACAACCAATCCCTCCATATAGAGGTTGGAGTCCACAAATATATGGTCAAAAGAGTATTGATAGATAACGTTGTAGGTTTAAACATCTGTACCTTGAAATTTGTTAAACAACTGGGGTATTCTGATGATGTAATTGACAAGGGAAAAATCATTAATATAAGGGCTTATGATGATCTAGAAAGAAATTCAGAAGGGACAATTAGGCTACCTATATAGATAGGATCGACAACAATAGAAACAACATGTTAGGTATTGAACCTTGACCTACCATATAACCTTCTTCTAGGATGCCCATGGATTCATGCACTACAAGAAGTTCCTTCGACATTCCACCAATTTCTAAAGTTTCCTCATGAAGGAAAGGAGGTTACATTATATGCTGATCTTGAACCCTTCCACTACTATGAAAAAATTGGAGGAGAAATACAACAAAGTCTAGCGTATACCTAGTAATGATATATCATTTAACTCCTCATATGTTGAACCATCAACACTACCATCAAAATTAGCTAAAACCTTACCAAGTGAGAAACCAAAACATGATTCCAAGATTCAAGTACTTGGCAAAGGTAATAGGAACTACCATTTCAATCAAGCCTTTTGTATTGGAATGCTTCCCCCAACACTAAAGGTTTATGGAGGGCCTAAGGAGATAAAAAAAATTCAAGCAGTAAAAATGGTAGCCAAACCCATGAATTTACCAAGTAGGGAGATATGAAGGATGAGGAGATATTCAAAGAGGACCTCTCATCAATGATCTATAAGGAAGAACAAAAAGAACCAAAACAGATACAACCCCTTCTCATTGATCCTAGTAGTAAAGGGTGCCAAATGGCTAAACAAATGGGATACAATGGAAAAGGTGGCCTTGGGCGACACAAACAAGGAAAATGGGAACCTATTATAGAGGAGAAAAGAAAGAAAAACTTGGGACTATCTTATGGTTTGATAGACATGGTTACTCCGAACACTAGACATACCTCTTGTAAGAAAGGAGCTCCTTCCACTGCGTTAAGACATTGGATATCTACTATCATATGGACAATGATCTACCAATGGAGGACCTATTTGAAAGCTTTAGGCATAAGTATAATCCCCATTTGAACTATCAAACCTACATTCAAAGATTGTACTTATGAAACTAACGAGTATGAATGGGATTCTCCTTCCTTTGTCACCTCTAGTGATGATGACCTAGATACCCAATGTGAGAATGATGCTAGAGCCATATTGACCATTTTCACAAATTTTGTAAGCTTTTTAGATAACGATGACAACCTACCCCTTTATTACCCACAATTAATAGATTGGGACCAACAACACCATACACCTATTTTGGATCAATTCCAAAATGATGAAGCAATAGGAGAGTTTATGGGACTTTGAACCGATATATCATCAGTAGATCATAAATCAGGTTTTGTCATAGAACTCAAACAAAAAGCATATTTCAGAGGGGAGATTGTGTCCTCTAGTCACCAAATTGAAAAATAAATTATAAAAATCAACATAAGATCCCCTAGGGAAAATCATGATGTGGCTTTATCAGATCCTCAAAAGAGAAAAATAAAGGATGAATCTAAGGATGAAAACCTCCTTGAGGAAACTAAATATGGAGGATTCAATCTCCCTATTTCTGAATATCAAGAGAAGTCGACACTCCTAGTAGAAGAAGAATAACCTATAAATGTTGGCATAGTAGAAGAACCCAAGATCACATACCATGCAACACCACTTGATCCTGAAGAGAAAGTGAACTTCTTAACGTTCATCAATGAAAAAAAGATAAACTTTGCATAGACATATGCATACATGTTAGGGCTAGATCCAACATTGGTTGTGCACCACCTAGCAGTAGTTCCTTGAGATAAACCCATCAAGCATAAACTTACTAAAGATGCATCCCCAAATAGCACTTTGGTAAAAGTAGAACTGAAGAATATGCTAGATGTGGGTTTCATTATACCAATTGGTTATTCAAAATGGATATCGAACCTAGTACCAGTATCAAACCTATTTACTCCACTAGTACTAATGCTGCTTATTCTAGATAAAGAAATGATACTCTATGTGTCTACAACACAAGTAGCATTAGGAGCTCTCTTAGCACAACTAGATGATAATAATAAAGAAAGAGTGGTCTACTATATTAGCCAAACACTAGTGGGATATAAATTGAACTATTCACCCATAGAAAGAGTGTGCCTCCCTATTGTCTTTACAAAACAAAAGTTGAGAAACTATATCTTGAACAAACAAGTAAAGATAATATCAAAAGTAGATCCACTAAAGTACATATTAGAAAAAGCAACTCTAACAGGAAGGATTGCTAAATGGGTGATGATTCTATGCGAGTTTGACATAGATTATGTAGAGAGGAGAGCCATCAAAGGATAGATCATAGTAGACCAACTAGCTAAATCACCAATGGAAGATCACTAGCCTCTCATAACAAACTTTCCAGATGAAAGAATATTGCTAACATAACAAACAAGTCGTTGGACCCTCTATTTTGATGGGTCCCACACTCAACATGGCTTAGGAGCAAGTATATTATTTCTCACACCATAGGGAGAGAGCATACCTAAGGCTTATAGAATTGCTTTCCCTTGAAAAAATAAAATCTCAGAGTATGAAGCCCTAATCACAGGATTGAAAATGGTTATTGAATGAAGGATTAAATAATTGTAGGTTTATAGAGATTCTCAACTAGTAATTAGGCAAGTAAACGATGAGTATCAAACAAAAGATGACAAGTTGATGCCATATAAAAGGATGGTGTATAGTTTCAAGCAATATTTTGTCACTATCACCTTTGAATAGGTTCACTAGATAAACAACAGAGTAGCCAATGCAATGGTAACAATAGGTTCGCTTCTTGATATCCCACAAAACATCTCTAAGTACGAAGTCCTTGTAGAGTAACTACTCATACCAGCATTCAATATCCTGGTATCAAAACTAGTGTGTGTTGTTGTTGGTTCCAACTCACCATGGTACCATGGTACATTTGACTATATCCAACATGGTATCATACCACCTCATCTAACAAACACCCAAAAGAAAAAAATTTCCCATAGGACTTCCTGATTCATAGTCCTAGGAGACACCTTATATCATCAAAGTTTAGAGGGTACTTTACTTGGATGTATTGATGCAGAAGAAGCACAAACCTCCTTACAAGAGGTACATGAAGGTGTTTGTGGGTCACACTCTAGTGGATCTAACCTAGCACAAAAATTAATAAGAATAGGATACTATTTCCCCTCTATGGAGTGAGAAGCTATTGCTTACACTAGAAAATGTTGCCAATGTCAGCAACATAGTGACCTCATTCATGCACCAACACAAGAGCTAAGACCTATCATGTCACCATGGCTTTTTTCGCAGTGGGGATTATACATGGTAGTTAAGATCTCTCCTGCATCCTTAAATGGACATAAGTTCATTATTATCGTAACTGAATACTTCACAAAATGGATAGAAGCAATTCCATTAACCTACATCACCGATAAACAGATATCAAAGTTCATCTTGAATTATCTAATATGTCCATATATGGAATTCCCCAAACCATCATAATAGATAATGGGAACCCGTTCAAGAACCAAGATGTCAAATAACTTTGTTCCAAGTTCTCTATCCAACACAGATTCTCCACGCCCTACTACCCACAAGGAAATGGTCAGGTTGAAGCATCTAACAAAACCATCTTGAAGATACTAAAATAGACTATTAATGATGCCAACTATGATTGGAATCTACAACTAAACCCAGACCTATGGGCCTACCAAACTAGTATTCGTACACCTACATGTGCCACACTATTTTCCTTGGTCTACAGATCTGAAGTTGTTTTACCTATTGAAGTCGAAATCCCTTCACTATGAGTATCACTAAAAGGTATGATCAGTAATGAACAGTATCGCTTATCCAAATTGAATGAGTTGGAACTCCTAGATGAAAGGTGTTTCAACGCATTAAACCATCTACTAGTTTATCAGAATCAACTCAAACAAAACTACAACAAAAGGATCAAAAACAAAAACTTTCAAATTGGTGACTTGGTACTCAAAGAGAATCAAAAGGTACAACTGAATCAAGATGGAAAAGGTAAGTTTGAACCCAATTCGTTAGGCCCATTCATTATCACAACAAGCTCTATGGTTCTGGAGCTTATCAATTGACTACTCCTGAAGGAGAAACCTTTTCCAAAATTCTAAACACTAGCCGCCTCAAGAAGTTCTTCACATAAGCACATCAGAATACCCTAGGGAAAAGGGTAAAAATACAAAAAAATAAAAAAGCTAAAAAAGTAAAAAAATCAAAAAGCAAGAAAACAGTAAAGAGAAATAAAACGTTCTTTAAGTGAAAACCACTTTGTGGCTCTTCTAGAATAGGTACCATAGTGAAAACCTATAAAAAGGGGCTACGTTTGAATAAGACTTGCATCATTATCTATTGGTAATATATGAAGCATCCACACATTCGTCCCATAATAAAACATGTGTCCAACCATGGCTTGATGATTGATTAATTATTGAATGTTGTTACACCATCAACATCTATCTCTCCTAATGAAGGTAGTCTCACCTCGAACTAGGGGTAAATTCTCTAAATAGGTAGTGAATTGGATCCTTGTGCATCCCATAGTTGTAAAAAAATATCAAAATAAAAAACAACAAAATCAAAACAAAGTCGTAAAACATCAAAATCCCAAAAAAATATTATGCTTTGAGTCAACAAGGGTCGAACTGCGTGGTATCTTCATGTATAATGTAGGCAAGGCTTATCATCCCTTGATACCTTAGGCCAGTCCCCTTAGGTGTCTACCATGCTTTATTTCAACTTAATCAAAAAATTCAAAATCCAAAAATAATCAAAAAAATCAAAATTCAAAAAAAATTGAAAAAAAGAAAAGTCAAAAACATGTTCTTATCAAACCAAGTGAACTACAAGCCTCTGCATGTACAACGTAGGAAAGGCTTATCTTTGATGAGCCCCCGAGGCCCTAGGTTAGTCCCCTAAAAACAAAAAAAACATCATATAAAATCAGAAAATAAAAAAGGTCTTATATCCATCAGCACCAAATGCAATAAAATTTTCATCCATAATAAATAAATCATCATCCTCACCCTTTGAAAAAAAAGACAAACAAACAAAGCCAAAGAAAGTGTTAACTACCTGTCTTTTGGCAATTCACCAACAACATCTTGAGATATGAGTTAATGGATATGTTCCTACAATAGACATGATCAACAACGAATAATAGCCTAAAACCTCAAAAGAAATATGACAAGTAATATTGCAACATTGTTTATCTGTTTATAGTCTTATCTTTCTGATTTATTTTATTGACTCATTCCTAGGATCTCTCGAGGATGTCCATAAGGATTTAGAGAGGAAGGGATGGGGGCAATTGAGCATCATTTCGGTTTTTTGTTTGTAAAATGTTTTTGTGATACTACCATGGTGAATAATTGCTTTTTTTGATGTATGGAAGTTGTTTTGAGACAATTCATGTAGCGGTTTCATGTTAGGTATTTCATACCTCTCCGTGTAAATGGTCCAAATTTTTTTAACACAACTCAACCATATATCCTATGTTTCCATATGTCTAATATAAATAAGAATATTCTTTGTACGCTGAGTCAAAGTCCACATAATGGATACAAAGGAACCTTGGTTATCAATACCCTGGTGCACCATACTTGTTTTCTACATCAAAATGGATGGTTAAAGATACAAAGCCTCTATGCAAAGAAAAATCAACTCATTAATAACTAACAACATCAAATTTCTATCCATCATCCAAACATTTCTGCTAACTAACATCCATCCTACATCACAATATCATTAGTACCACATCCATCCTGCATCCACAATGTCGTCAATACATACCATGATGATAATAAAATGGTAAAAAAAATCATGTACCATGTATAGTTAACATCCATCATATGTATAATAAAACATCATATAGATATATTGATCATCCATCCATCCATATCATATACATACATTAGGGAAAGTACAAAACATAAACATGAGTATATATATATTGTCATCCATAGTCATCACATAACACATAATGAAGTCAAATAAAAACATGTATATCTCATATATATAATCATCAAAAATGAGAATTTCAGGTACATCATCATATAAATATGTGTGATATCATAATACAAAATATATATATATATATGAGGCCCCAGTTGGGCGAATGAATGTATATAACAAATTATGTCTACATTATGAGTCTCTAAACAATAAAATTCATAAAGATCAAGTACAAATATCCTACTACTTGGATAGAGGAGGAGACCTCTAATGACCCTGGATATGATGAGGAGAGGGACACAGTTGATTAGGCTATCTAACTGAATGCCCACTTGACTCAACACCCATAGTAGTACTAGGTTCTCTGAAGTGCGGCCACCACTGAGCTTTAGGTATAAAGGCATCATACAAAGTCTGATAATATGTAGCCTCTCTCATGAACCGATATCGATCTACTCAAAGGGAATCACACTCTGCTTTGATGGTATCCCTCTCAGCTGTAATCACCTATACTTGGGCCTCTACAGCATGACATCACCCACTCTCAATGTCTCACTTTTCCCTAAGTCTATCCCTCTCTATTGTCAAGGTGACAACCTAAGCCTCTGCAACCTATTGTCGTACTACCTCCATGTCTCTTGTAGCTATCATATAAGCTAACTATATTGCTCCATTTCTAGGCGTGGAGGAGGACTTTGAACTTGTGCCTGATCTTGCTACATAGGATCGTCCTATCCACCTTTCCCACTATCTTGTTTGGCTCTATCCAACTTCTGAACAAAAATTTGATTGCATTATCTATCAACATGGCAGCTAATAATCCCTGCTCTACCCACTACGTGTGCAACACCAAAAAGATCTATGAACCTCAAAGGAATATGCCTAGCCCACCATTGATCAAATCTGGTGTGCTCCCAAGATCTTCCAGACCAACTAGCCACCCCCATTCAAAGGGGAAAAGTTCTCTAAACTTTACAATAGTTTCATCTCAATTTTCCTACAACCCCCATACTTAGACCTCTCTAGTGTTCCTACCAAAATGAGCCTCATAAGCATCCACAAACCAACCCTATCTCTCGCTGAACTACTAACATATGCGATACAAAAGATATCTCTCTAATAATGAATGAACACAACCAATAAGTCACCAAATAGGTCTACAATATAGTAGTTGCTCCTGAATGTCATGGCATGCATCATAGTCCAAGTAAGGACTCCACATGAAACCAAACATATCATCTATGACACAATTCCAGTAAGGTAGTTTCTCGAGCCAAGTGTAGTGAAGGAAGTCACCATATCTATAAGAATATGGATCCTCTGGATCTTGATCCAAGATGCCATCAGGCCTGGTAACTTGGATGTACTCCTAGGCCCATACATGAAGCAAGGTCACACTAGCAAAAATGGATCTACCTCCTCGGTAAGCAACCTCATGCATATCTCTATATAAATGCACAAGGAGACACGAGCCCCATACATATCTAGTTCCATGCTTGAACACCTGCTCGATGCACACACCCCAAACAATAGGAAACTTCCTACCTCACGTATCAAGAATGATGAGCCTCGAAACCAAATCACAAAGAACCAAGGAAATAGGATCAAAATTGCCCATAGATGGAGACATGTCTATCTCTACCTCCTGAACTTGAAGATTCCTTTACACCAAGTACTTGGCATATAACACATGTACCCTATCATAAAAAATAAGTCATGAGCTCTCCATGAATAGGCACATAAGGAATCCTCCACACATCCTCTAGAGTGATGGTGGCCTCCCTAGTAGGTAAGTGAAAAGATGATGTCTCTGAGTGCTGCCTCTCCACAAGAGCAGTCATCATCGCTTAGTGGCATCTGATAGTCAACATGTAACATATGTGTCACAACTCCACAACATCTAGGACATATCACTCTAGCTTATGGAATCCAATGATCAAATCAAACATCTCTCATGGTCGTCGCTCCCTCAATAGAAGCAGATTAAGAAGTTCTTGCAACCATTCAACCCACAATATTAAGAATTTTCTACGAAAATGTGAAACACACCTCAAATTGTAAACAAACTAACTAAAAAATCTAAGTAAAGTAAAAGCGATCATTTCTTTTCAAAAGTAGCTACTTTT